>QLON01002084.1:0-21057 GCA_003313675.1 Termitomyces heimii | reverse complement strand
ACTTGTTCTCTTTGGATTTTCCTCTGCCAGGTGAGTAGTTATTATAATATTGTCAGTACATATTCTAATACACTTTGGATTTCCCTCTGCCAGCTGTGTGACTGAGCCATAGCCTCCAGAGGTTGCCCTTACAACAACAGTGTCAAATATGCCTAAGTCTTAAGACTTCATAATTTGTTATAATATGGATCTTGTATCCCATCAACTTATCCTCCTAGTCATTGTCATATATGTTCACTGTAATGTATTTCTCTCCATCAATGAGGATGCTTGCTATTTCATCCTCTTCTTCTGCCTTGGCAGTTTCTTCAGGCTGTTCCACCTTTTTCTCTAGTTTGATTTTAGACTCACAGTCTAACTTATTTGCTATTATATGTGCTGCTTACACATATGCCTTCTTTGGTTTATGAGAACATTGCTATAAAGGCAACCTCTGAAGGCTGTGGCTCAGTCACACAGCTGGCAGAGAGAAATTCAAAGAAAACAAGTCTAAGAATTGACTCTACTCATTGATAGAAAATATTCTGAGGTCAAGTCACACTAAATGTCATGCTTTGTGACTGTTGTAACTTGTCACAGTCATGGTCACATCACAGTGGAAATTGAATCACTTTTGACAAGGGCTCCATTTCCCAGAGTCTGGCAGAGGCTCCCAATTAATGAGAAAGTTTATTTCCACAGTCCAGCCAGCAAGGAGTTTGACTGAGGAGTTTGATGAAGGCACTTGATGAACAGGTGAATTAGAGGAGTAAAAAAGCCTGAAAATTAGAAAAAAACATAGGGACCTCCAAATGAGTAGTTCCCTAATAATTGCTTCAATTAGTAGTCCATACTACTATAGATGAAACATTCTTCTTAAGCTTGTGCAGCTTCAGCTTGCTCATCACTTGCTCCTTGGGGCTTAGTTCTTTAGTTGAGCAACATAGCATATTGCTTTAGCTGCTCTAAGCCCACTAGCATAGCCACCAGTCTGGCTCTAGTGGGCCCATCTGTCAAATACTGCATAGGCACTGCTGCACATTGCACCATAAATCATAGACTACAATTGTAGTTCATTTTAAACTTCTTTGCCAAAAATGCACCAATTTTTGTTAATCTGCTCAACTGAAGACTTTTTGGCTACCACATTGTTTATAGTGACTTGCTAACAAGCTACTTGCTTATACCAAATTGCATATACAAAGAATTTCTCAGCAGTGTTTATCTCGAAGAACCTAAATAGCAATTTACACATTTTAGCCAGTAGGCCATCAACAAACACCTTGCAGATTGTTTATAAATTGAAGTATACTGCCATATTTTATATATGCTTCAACAGAGTATTGTAAAGCTTTTGTACTCCCATACTATCTTTATACACAGCATTTCTGAATGCTTTTCTGGCATTTTGCATGATTAACAGGCTTAAAAACCAATCATACAATCCTCATAGAATATCTTCAAACATCCAGTATTTAACTAAATGGTTGATATACAGTATGTGGTAATAATGCCATGCTTTAGCTTCTTCTTCAAGAAATTCTATAAATACAAAGACTTGTTTGCAATCCATCTTCAAACCTTCATAACAATATGCTGCCAAGTGGTAGCACACATCTATTGCCCAGTCTTCTAACTGGAAGAACCAGTACCCACTAAAATATGCTCAAATATGTTTTTCATTGCTTTTACAAGCTTTAACTCCCTTTGAAAAGCAGAATCTCACTTTGAGTGCATTGTTAACTAGTTAGTTGAGATGATCATCTATTGTAGACTTGTGGTCTTTGACTGACTCATTCATTCCTAGTGCCCTTTTTGGACATTCATTGCCACTAGTTAACTGCACAATGCATCTATTCTTATTATAGTTTTACTGGACTGTGAGCTATTATTACTGCCTCCTTCACAGTGACTGTTCAATTGCTAGTCAGGCAATCATTCTTTTTCTCTTCTAAGGTACTGCTGCTTCACTTCCTGGGCTGAGCTTTCCATTAGTGGCTGCTGCCACTGTGTTTTCAATTCAGATGCATATTGGCATCTCATTTTGTTAATAGGAGTAACTTCATATACCTTTAAATGCCACTTCTTAATCATCAATTAACAACTCTCCTATTATAACCCTACCACACTCTCCTGGGCATGATCACAGCTAACCCCACACCCCCCCTTCTTTTTTGATACCTGACCATCAATAATCTAATCACTGGGCTTTCCTGAAGTCACCACTGCTTAAAACTAGACAACACTCAGCATTCCCAACAGGGCCAGATCACTCCCAACACTACACAAACACCACTCTGCATAATCATCCTGCAGCTCCCAATTCCTGTGTAATTGTTCCACTGCCTGATCACATCAAGGCCTGATCTCTTCCAGCACATTATCACTCCTGAAGTCCAAGACATTCTACAGGTACTTAGGGAGTAGCCCTGTAGTCAGTATAGTAGTTTTAATATTACTTTGCCCACACTTTTCTAATTTTCCTATTTGCTGTCAATCTTTTTCATGTCTCTACTTCTATTAATCTTATTCCATCTCTTTTCCAAATCTATTTCATCTCTCTCCTCAAGTTTTTTTCCATTTCTGTCTCATCTCATCCATTGCATCCATCTTTATCTTTATTTCTCTAACTCCTTTTCTCCTCCATTTTTCCTTCCTCTCAACTCAACTCAGCTCTGACTTTCAATTTCTCTGGCCTTTCCCCACTTTAATCCTACTCTATCATTTCATTAACCTCTCTTTTCCCTATTCTACCTCCTGTCCATTTCTTCCTATTTTGTCCTCCTCCTTTTCCTCTCTGATTTAATTCTCCTTCCTCTCTTTGCTTTATTTCTACTCCCATCTTGACTTCACTTCTCTGTCTAGACTCTATTTCTCTGTTTACTTATTCTCATTTTATCTGCCATACTCCTTCTCTGATTTCCCAGTTTCCTTTTCTTCTTTTTCCATACTCTCCACTTCCTTTGTAGTTTCATTATCCCCTTTATTCCTCATAATCTCCTTAGTGCCTAACTTCAGCACTAACCCCAGATCTCCATGTAAGCCTCCCTTTTTAGTGAGAGACAATTAGTAGGTTCCTACTCAACAAAGTGAGCTCCTGAGTCAGCAGGACCTGACATCTCCTCCTTCAGCCAAGTTTACATTTTATATTTTTTAGTAGCTGACTCTGTCAGCTCATGACACCACCATCAGCACTCTTCTTAGTGCCTAACTAGTCTTTACCACCTCCTCTTTCAAAGGCTCTGGAGTAGCTACTTTTGATTGATTGGCTGGAAACCCTTATTCCTTTTTCACCTAAGCCACATACTCAGAAAGCTGCATTGAAGTTAGCATGCCTACTATCAACAATGGTGGTGGTATCAATTTCAACAGTAAATGCTGTCTTTGGTCAACTGCCTGCCTTTACACAAAGTCTTTCTATGACTCATCCACCTATTAAGCACATTTAGCTGGCTTATGGCTTGGCCAATAGCAGAGGCATTTTGGTCTCACATCTGCTCATACTAAGTTATGCTTACCAGTGTTGCTGTTGATCTAGCAGATCTCTGCACCTGCTTGCATGCTATGTACTGCTAAACTTTGAGCTTAAATATCTGTGTATAAAGTCCTATATACTCTGCAGATTTCCTGTCTGAAATTTTCTGGCCTCTTTGAACTATTATTTCTAAGTGCTTGAGCACATAGATTAGCAAATGATGATAAGTTGTGACTTTTAATACTAGATACTTGTTCAGTATAATTTACAATTGAACTTTTAGTATTGATTTTGCTCTAAATTCTTTATCCTCATTAAACAATACTTCTTTATAAATGCTCTTATCCTTTTTCCTCTGTGCTAGTTTTTTAAGTACTGCATACTTCAACCCCATTACTTTGGGCACTTGCCCTCTACTCCCTGTGGCATTTTTTGCCTTCTCAATCTTTTATAAGAACAAATGTAGCTCTGCATATTTAGTTTTGTACTGAATAGTGTTTAATGAGACTTGGCTTGCCTTCTTCACTTTTGTAAGAGTGACCTCTGGAGGCTGTGGCTTAATCACACAGCTGGCAGAAAGAGATCCAAATATATATTAATACAGGTAATATAGGTACAAATAACAAAGTGCTAATTTGATAGAGAAAGATCTAAAGAGAATGAATCTAAGGAAAAATATTCTGAGGTTGAGTCATGTGACTGTCATGTATGATGTCATAGAGTATGACTAATGTAACTAATGTCAATCATGTCACAAGTCACATGGTCACTAGGTTATGGGGCCATATGAATTGGATCACTTTTAACAAGGACTCCATCAGAGCTCTTGTCAAAAGTGATCCACTTTCCCAGAGTCTGGCAAAGACCTTAAGACCAATAAGGAAGTTTGTTTGCATGGTTCAGCCAGTGAGGAGTTTGACAAAGGCAGCAGAAAGCAAATGAACTAAGGTGAAAAAGCATGGAAATTAGAAGGAAACATGGGGTAAGAGACCTCTAAAAGAGTGATTCCCTAACAACTTCTCTCATGGGCTGAATAGCTATAAATGACATACTTTGCACTGGTTCTATTCATAGAATTAGTTCAATGAATTGTGTGGTATCCTCAAAACACTGCTTGAGCAATACATCAGACTTCTAGCCACATTCCAGAACTTAACATTAATAATTCCAAAAACCTCCTCTTGTGAGTTGCGACTGGTGCACTGGTTGAGGTAAAAGCAGTTGATCTTCATGTGGCTATTTTTGGGAATCTATGCCATGTGCACTTATGTCACAACAGAGGAAGTATTCCTGACACAGATTATTTTTCGAGGCTCAGTGGAGCTTGATCTAATTGAGCTTAATTTTCTCAACGTAGTTCATTGATCGGTGCACATGAAGCATGCACCGCCAGTGGTGGTGCCGACTTCCAGGAACTTGGTCTTCCAAAAGTTGAGACTCAAAGAAACTGAGTTCGGACTTGGACCACCTGACAACTGGCTGTACGTTGTACTCATTTCATTCTCTCGTAACACCCTATTTTGGGGCTGTGAGCCGGAAGCCAGGATCAGGTGTGACCCTTAAACTTATTTTTTGTTCAGTCACTCATTGCTTCTCAAATTTAGGGGTGCATATCATGCAACAACTATGGTCAAAAATCAAGTTATAAATCACATCACAATGACATCTACTTTGTAGTGGAAGAAAAGGACTGCACAGAGTATATATAAACGGGGAGAAAAATGATTTTAGTATTAAGGCGTTGAAGTGGCTTGCAGGTGCGTAGTCAAAAAATGCATTAAGCCCATTTTGCCCCCACACAGTATCATGATAACCTTTCAAGCTTCAAGGCTCAGAACTACTATGTAATTCAAATCAAAAACGATGTGAATTATCCATTCCTGATTAATCTATTCATCTCCAAAGACTCAAAGAAATCTTTCAGGGAATTTTTGTTTTGATAGTATGTATGGTACATATATCTGAAGATCGAGATCGGAGACAATTAGAGCGTGTATAGTAGCAAACCTTTTTAATCACATACCTAAAGTTCCAGATCGGAGACGATTCGAGCTTCAAATGAGAATATGTAGTTTATACATAAAGCTGAAACATTTAGAACATCATCGAAAAAACATGATGTAAAGAAAGAAAAGAAAACTGAATAACGAAATGTGGCGTACATCATAGTATGGTCATACATGACCATGCCTTGAAGTCATATCCCGAAGTCAGACGTCATTTTCTTCGACAGAATTTCGTTGACGAACGCAGATAGATTAGACGATGTTGGATTTCATACCGTCAGAAATAGATTGTTCCCGTCAGGCATAGGGATACGTAAACTGAAAGCTATAAACCCGACAATGAGCAATCGAACCTGTGGTCCTTTGTGCACATTGTTGCCCTCTAACAATTGATTCGAACGGCGCAGATATTAAGAGAAGATGATAGTCCCAGAATTTAGCACCGCTGCGTCGGTGGACTGCTTCCATTATCAAAGTCTGACCTTGGAAAAATTCCGTTGCGCCGTGGAAATCTATTTTAACACTTTTGATAGTAGGTAGTACGCTGGAACGATTCCGCAATGATAGTTTAACTTGTTCAATCATTTGCGGGAAGGATTCAGGTTCATTGAATTAAACACGGGCATCACAATCGAGAAGGCTCCGGCATTCTGGAAATGCTGGAGAAAATTCACGATCATAATGCGCACAGCGACAGAGGGGAGAGGAAAAATGGAACCTTTAGATGATTCCTGATTTTCGAGGCCTTCCGACTTTCTATGTTCTCCCTCAAAATCTACAGAAATCTGATAATTCAGAACTGGAATCGACTGAGCCCTCAGGTTAGTATACACATGGACATTTGCAATGACACGAAATTAACGGTTAGATTGTTTCCAGACTCGGGTGGAACACCTAATGAAAGTAGTAAACAGTGCTTGAGAACACAGTTCACTTGGCAAATCATTTTCGTACCCTGGCGGTCCACGTATTCACTAGGCTGACCCAATGAACTTAATTGGACCCTGGTATGTATTGTTAGCCTTGTCCCAATCTTCAGATGTCGGTCTTTCCAACTCTTGTTACAAAGGCTGAACCATCAAAAACACTTTTGTCATAGTCCGTCGTGGTACTAGCCGCAATTGAAGTAGTTTTCTGGAATTACATTCGGACATCCTTTGTGTCTTTTAACCATAATCGTTCAGCACATTAGCCTCAGATCCAAGCTGGAATCCTCGACCTCACCTGCATTTGTTGGACAATCAGCCAGATCATCGCAGCATCTGATGCATGCACGAGGCCCTGCGGGTTCTACCAATTCCACGTAATGATTGTACCTATCCAGTCCACAGAAAGTCAGATCGGTTTCAATGGTTGTCGAACGCTGATCACCCCAAGCATTTGCTTCCCTGTGGATTTCCCATTCCTCTGACTCCACCATTGGAATCATATAAACCCCCTGCATCTTTGTGGTTGTGTCGACTGAGGAGTTCCGGACGGATGCATCCCGTCACTAGGGTCGATAAATCAACGCTGTTTCGCTACTTAAAAGAGAGATAAACTGACATTGCACGTATTTCTTCCCGTGCTTACCCTTGCCTTTCTTGAATTCGACGTTACACCAAAACTGAACAGACAAGTGCCCTTGACGAGAGGAAGATCGAGCTGCAGCTGAACAATATGCCTTCATACCACCGGGGTGTTCGCTATCTCCAATTTATGATAGAGACGATGTTGTCTGGCGCCTGACTAAACTCCACTGTAGAATTCTGTGCTCCAGGAAAAGCAGCGGATAACTGGACGTAAGGAAGGGCAAGTAGGAAAGTGAAAACCAGAATTTGCATCTTGCTCCCACTGGCTACACATTGAATTAGCTGTTGTATGGCAGACGACAAAGCATAACACTTCTGACGATTGCGGCATCACAACCAAGCCCGTCTAACGCAACACGCCGGGCTCAATTTGAAACATGGATGGCGATTCATGGTCCGGAAATGGAGATCAAGGTCGATAATGAAGTCTGCGCCCCTTGAGAAAATTTCTAACGAGATGAACCCATAACCCATTCCAGTGTCGCAGAATAAATCATAATCAAAGATCGTATGTAATCCGGATGGAACGGGTTTGAAACATGAACCATGCACATGTCAAAACTCTCCAAGGTTAGTTTGATGGTTTATCCACTTAATTCTTCCAGAGCACAAGATTCCTAAGGAATGGGGGAACTTTCGAGAAAAAAAAACATTGTGATGTCTGACCTGAACCCTTTGTCCGTGCTGATCATACCCGCACACACGGCTTCCATGTTATGCCTGATAATGTATCAGATTGCCGATGGCGGGACTCAGAACCACAAAAGCAAGACGTTCTATAATCCAAGTTCTCTCTGGTGACTCTTCGCTTGACCTGATCAAAAACTGAAGCCCTGAACATCCGACACCCGGATAATATAAGAGACAAGATACGTAACACTGATACTGGCAAACTTGAAAATTGTAGCTGAAGATAATCGCCTTGAGGTCGTTTTCAGATATATTTGTTCCAACGAGCCTTTCAAACGAGTTTCCGGTAGCTGTTACAGCTTTCGCTCCGGAGAATGGTACATATGTTATTGAATCCTCTAGCCAGCCAAGACATAGTTACATGGGGTCAATGCCAACAATCAAAGTAATTTCCCGGTATGACATTGAGGCACCCCTTGGTATCTTTGAAGAGTTCAACCTCTAGGAATGAGGGCGGAAGAACATTGAAAACCTTTTGTAGGTGAACAGTCCGCCGCGTCATCACAACACCTGATACATGCGCGCGGACCCGCGGGCTCCACGAGCTCAACGTAATGTCTGTATCTGGTTCATCCAAAGTATCAACAGAAAGAAAGGCACACATAAGACCCAAAGAGCTCACCCGATACATTTGCTACCTGCAGGATTGCCTCTTCCGTTCATTCCACCATCCGAATCGTACTGTCCACCGGCATCATTAGGATTGAGACGATCGACAAGCCCAGGGCGAATGCAACCCGTCACTGGAAGGGAAAGGTTCAAGGGAGGATATTTCAAAAAACTTTCGACGATAACTTACATTGTGCATAGCGCTTGCCGTTCTTACCTTTTCCAGTCCTATAGTCAACCTTGCGCCAGAACTGTTTGGGAAGGAGCCCTTGTTGCAAGGATCTTCGGGCAGACGCAGAACAGTATGTCTCCTCTCCACCTGGGCGTTCGCTGTCGCCTATATTCGTGTTGTGGTCGCTACGCGATAGCATGAGTATCATCAAGGAAACCACGTTACGTAGAAAAACATAGCCACTGACCGAGGCAGGATAAGGCTGACCCAGTAGATGGATATGAATCTGTGTTTCAAAAGAAGTAAAGAATGAACGTACCAATAAGAGTTGGCGTTATTGATGAGGACAATGTTATCCAATGCCTGTCTTGCTTCCACAGCGCCGGGTGCAAAAGCAGATACGCAGACAAAGTAAGACAAGGCGACAAAAATCACAGAGAAGAACTGCATCCTGGCTGGCATCAGACGTAGGAAGAGAAGAGGAGACGAGAGTAAGACATTAAAATCTCAAACTTGTTATATGCTGACAAGAAATAGGAGATTGTTCACAATTGTGATATCGTTAGTGTGCATTGAGGTAATTGGATATTGCCTTGCGAAATCACTCGCCGTTTCACTAGGGTGCATAATGTAAGCATATCATAACTGAGAATAATGGTCAGCTAGAGAATGGATAACGAGCGGTCCAGCCCGATGATTATTTGGTCACTCGCACGTGCATCTAACGCAGGGTACTCAAACGAACGTATTGAATAAGTAAGTCTTTGTGAGACGTCGATGTAGGTATCATTCGATTATAGACGTCTCTAGAGCAGAGCAGTATGGAAGAAGGAGTAACACTAAAACGCGTCAAAACAGTAAGGTAATCTGGACAAGCGCTGGACAATTCACCTTCAGAATTTTTAGTGGCTATCTAAGCCTTGGCGTCTGATACAGATATCCGCCATTGATGGGATCTTTGGAAGCAGGTGATATTGTCAAGTCAGGACGGGATTTGGCCGTGTAATTTTTGGGGAGATTCTGGGCCACTTGAAAACTGCGAATCTCATAGTCTCATGACATAAACTTTGCATAAAGGTGAGTCAAGATTAGTTTCGAAGCAACCAAGGCTCTTTCACTCCGAATCCTCAGGGTCAAATCTTTTCACCGTTTGGGGTGCGTAATGCGGATCATAGATTAGTAAAGTGCATTGGCAGGGTTCAGCTTCAAGTCGGAATTATGATGATGAATGAACGGCCAGAGCCATCCACAGGTGAGAAATAGCAAATCAATGCCCCCTCCAGAAAACAAGTCATATCTGCGAGTCACCAAGAATGAAGTCGACGAAGATCTTCCTGAAGTCATTGGGCTTTTCGGCATGTACTGTTGAATATATTGTTTCAATTGACTTTCCACATTCAAAAAAATCGAAGAGACCCACCCCAATGTCCTGTGTCAAGTACTTTCAACTGCAGGTTGGGAAAGAAAGTTTTGAATGTGGGAAGATTCGAGTAGTTAATATAACTGAGAGAAGACATCAGTCTCGCAGACTCAAAGCATACTCGAAATGTTGACCTACTCGCTCTTGGCTCCTTTAACGATCAGCGTTCGTCCTTGCCACTTATGAGGCCCGTCTGGTGTATACGGAAATGAACCAATATCAACTATCGCCTCTGCAAGAATGTCGACGGGAATTCTAAACTTGACGGTCTCATTGGAAGTTCGAGAAGGGACGGTTAGATTCGTAAGGAGGAATTTACGGACGCTCAAATCCTAAAAACTCGTCATTTCTGGCCGTAACGACAACTGAGAAAAATAGATGACAAACCTTCGCTTCCGCCTTCAAAGCAGAATCGGCTTCTTCTCGAGTTCTAATATTCGATGTGGGGTCCGCAATACGCGTCATCACGTCCACGTAGCGTCTGAAATCAGGAGACAAAGACGAGCTTGTGGGAGCGATATCTGAAACAATGAGATTGGCCAGGCTCAGAGGTGAGGGCGAGAGGGCCAAAGTCATAGCTACCTTGCCTCCCCTGGACTAGACAGTTCAAAATAATCATTTACCACGAAAAAAAGCGATAACATACATCGAGTGTCCGAGGATCGACACTTCCTTTAGTTCACGCTCAGTTATGAAGTGGCGTACATCTGCTGCCATCGCCTCATATGTCATAGGTTTTACATGTGCCGAGGAGCCATGATTGCGAAGATCAAGCGCATAAATTGGAAGATTAAGGTCGCGTAAAAAAGCTTTGCACAACGACGCGAAGTTCCGTTTCGATCCACTTACGTACCCAGTCAGATGCTAATTTCTAGGCTAGACATGATCACGTACAACAGGCCATGTAATATTACCACTGCACCAGAAGTCTCGTTTCCGTTCGATGGAATATACTGTTCATAAGAGAGATCTATTTGTTTTCGATGGTCCACAGTCACTATTGTTGGGTTGAAGCTTGAAGGACTTGCCAGGACACTGTGAAGTCTTGTAACCTTATGCAGGACACGGCTGCTCTTAGACCTGCTCAAAGAGCAAACTGTGATACAAGTCCTAGATAGTGAACTGATTTCTGAAACCGACATCGAAATAGTGGATGGGAATATGTCATCTGTCACATAGTGTAAGAACAGCGTGCGTGACGGTGTTATCACAATTTTCTTTTTTTTTTTAAAAAAAAAACGCTCTTTGATCCGCAACCACCACAAGCCCGAGATTTCCCACGATCTCACAAGTGGAGGAAGGAATTCAGAATGCAAAATATGAGTGTAGATACAGCGACAAGGAACCACCGGATAGACCGAAAGCAGATCAAAGGGAGGAACAATACCTTCCCCGTCAAGGAGAGTCAACTGACAAAAGAGAAATAGAGAGGTGGACGCACTCGAGTACGACGGGACGCCGAGAACACTGAGACACAGAACCAAGAGACACAACACAGACACAATCACGAGAAGGGAAGACGGAGAGGATATGGACATGCAGTCGGAAGAGTCAGAGGAGTACGACTGGGGACCGCTCCCAGAAGGAATGGTTACCAACCAACTGGAAACGCTATACCGCACCCTCTGCCGCTACTCAGACCACCAACAATGGAGTCAGCGCACACTAGAGCTTGCTCAGGCAATAAGCACAAAAATCCTGCCAAAGATTGTGGAAGATGGTGAGAGAGTCGCCAAAGAAGACATAGCTGATTCCTCATCGTTATTCCAGAAAATTGATGTAGTATCTAGCTCAATCGAAAGTCCAGCCAAAATCGTTAAGAAACTTGAGAACAAACTGGAGGCAGAATTGAGACAGGAAGGGGGAGTACAGGCGAGCCAGCCAGAAGCTCAGAAGACAAAGACAGTTTTTGTGACTGGACCTACATATAAGCTCACCAGAAGTAAAGCCAGCCAACCCACACCAGAAAAACCAAAATGCACTCCCAGGTCACCCCTTGAATCACACCATCCAGCTCGCCTGATCGTCATCCTGAGAGGAGAGAAGATAGACCAGTCATCTCACAACACACGTATGATTGTCACACACATAAACAACCACCTAGCCAGCCACGAGGCATCGAGACACCTACGTGTAGCATCTGCACAATTCAACCATCGGCAAAACCTCATCCTCATGCTCCGAGCAGACCAACTGGGGGCAGAGCTGAGAGAACACAGGGATAAATTTGATGACATCCTAGGTGTACCAACCAACATGCTAGAGATGCTGACGGATGATAAGAGGTTCAAAATCTGTATAAATGGAGTTTGGACTGGCATGAGGGGGAAAGGTCACATCCACACCCTGGAAGAGCTAACGGAAGAACTCAACCTGCTCAATCCTGATTTGTCGGAGGTAATGCCAATAAGATGTTCCAGGTGGATGCGCGCAGAGGCAGACTTAGTAGAGAAAGACTACTCATCAATAGTAATGGAATTTTGGAAGGAAGATGATGCTGAAAGGTTGGTGAAATCAAGGCAACTTGCAATGTTTGCCAGATTCTGCAAAGTAGTCCCACATGTGGACAGACCGGCAGTGGTGCAATGTAGCAAGTGCTGGATGCTAGGACATTTTGTTGCGAGATGTGGCAACAAAGCAAGATGCTGCATATGTGCTGGAAACCACACTGAAAAAGAACACAACCCAGATAGCAGATTCAAAATGGATGAAGATATAAACCAGGGGAGCCAAATGATACAAGAAATAGGCTGAGGGAACAACAAAGACAATACAAGGAAAGGTGGAGTACTCAGAATGAAATAATAGACTGTGCTATCTGAAAAACTACTAACTATTTCAGACAACTATATAAAAGAGAAAAATATGACTGGATTGACAAAACACTAGAGGAGGTGACACCAGAAAATGTCTGGAACTTCCAAGGCTGGACAAAAGGAATACAAAACTATCCATTGCCCACAATCAAAAGAGTAGATCAGAATCCAGCAGTGTCACATGAAGGTAAATGTGATGCACTATGAGAAGAACTCTTCAAGCCCTCTCCAATACTAGAAAATAACAAACAGTGAGATCTAGAACAGGAAAATTCAGAGGACATTGACCATGTAGAACTCACAAGTACTGAGGTAAAAGAAGCAATATGATGATAAAGTACTAAAAAAACACCAGGTGAAAGCCAGCTATTGGTTACAGCAGTGAGATGAGCATGGGAAAGCAGAAGAGAACACACTAATGGGACTCTTCCACCACTGCATTCAGACTGGACATTACCCAAAGGTATGGTGAAGAGCAGTAGCTGTTGCACTGAGAAAGCCTAACAAACCAGATTACATGAAATCAAGAGCATGTCAATTGATATAGTTGCTAAAATGCCTAAGAAAGGTTTTAGAAGGTATAGTAGTGTCATGACCCCACCACACTCTCCTGGACATGTGTCAGGGAAGCACCCATTTGGAGATTCCTTACCCCATGTTTCCTTACATTTTTCAGGCCTTTTCACTCTAATTCACCTGCTGCCAAGTGCCTTCATCAAACTCCTCACTAGCTGGACCATGGAAACAAACTTCCTCATTGGTTGAGAGCCTCTGCCAGACTATGAAAAATATATCACTTTCAATGAGGGCTCTGATGAAGCCCTCATTAAAAGTGATCCAATTCCCATTGTGACATGACATGACTGTGACATCAGTCACATCAATCATGTGACTCAACCTTGGAATATTTTCTATCAATGGGCAAAGTGAATTCTTAGACTTGTTCTCTTTGGATTTCCCTTTGCCAGGTTAGCACCTCATTTGTACCTATCTTATTTTTATTAATACATCTTTGAATTTCCCTCTGCCAGCTGTGACTGAGCCACAGCCTCCAGAGGTCACCCTTACAGCATGACCACACCAGCACCTTTCTAGCTTTGTTGCTTAATATCTGCATATGTTAGGTGACTATAAGTTTTTTGTTAAAGTACACATCAAGTATTTTTATTGTATTTCTTGCCTTTATTGTTATCTCTTTTCTGTCATTCATTGGCAGCTTTATTAGAGATGAATAACTTCCATCCTATCTCCATGAGTGATATATGGCCTCTAATTTCTCAAGTGCTGTTGTTAGGCCAATATTTTCAAGCCATCTTATTACTTCAATAAATATTATTCATAGCATTTTAATGTTTGTGTTCAATGACTCTGATGATACTCTGAGCATTCCATCATCAATGTATATATCAAGTGTTGGGTCTGTTGAATTGTCTTCTTTGAGTAAAGTTCTTCCACTATTTTCCAATGTATTCCTTCATTTAACTTTCATAATTTCTAAGATTTTGCTACTATATATGATTGACAGAATTTGTTAGGGAACCACTCTTTTGGAGGTTTCTTACCCCATGTTTCTTTTTAATTTCTAGGCCTTTTCACTCTAATTCATTTATCTTCTGCTGCCTTTATCAAGCTCCTCTGGCTAGGCCATAAAAACAAACTTTCTTATTAGTTTGGAGTCTTTGCCAGATCCTAGAAAATGGATTATTTTGTTATGACTCCATCACACTCTCCTAGATATGACTACACCAACTTCTGCTCCCCTTCTTTTCTGATACCCAATCATTAATAATCTGATTACCAGGCTTTTCTGAAGTCACTACTTCTCAATAACCAAACAATACTCAATATATTTGATGGAGCCAGATCACTTCTAGTACCATGTGAATATTGCTCTGCATAATTGTCTTGCAACTTCCAACTTTTAAAGTTCAAGACATTCTGCAGATACTTAAAGAGTAACTCTGGTAGTCAGTATAGTAGTTTTGATATTGTTTTTTCCCCACCTCTCTAGTCTTTCTATTCACTCTCAGTCTTCTTCATGTCTTTACTTCTATAAATCTTATTCTGCCTCCTTTCTAAATCAATTTCATCTTCCTTCTCAAGTTCTTTTCCATCTCTGCCTCATCTCATCCATTGCATTCATCTCTATCTTTAGTTCTCTTAGTTCCCTCTCTCTTTTATTTCTCTTTTTCTTCAACTCAACTCAGCTCTAACTTTTAATTTCCCTGGTTTTTTTTCTTTAATCTGAATCTATCATTTCACTGACCACTCTTCCTTCTATTCTACTTTCAGCTTATTTCTTCCTTTTTCATCCTCATTCTTTCCTTCTCTGATTCAATCTTCTTTCTCTCTTTTTACTTGATTCCTATTTTTGTCTCAACTTTCTTTCTCTGTATCAGCTCTATTTCTCCATCTACTTATTTTCATTTTATTTACCATATTCCTTCTCTGATTTTCTAGCTCTCTTTCTCTTTTTTCTATATTCTTTACTTCCTCTGCAGTTCTATTATCTTTTCTATTCCTCATATCCTCCTTGGTGCCTAATCCTAGTGCTAACTCCAAACCTCTGTGTGAGTTTCCCTTTTTAACAAGAGATAACTAGTAAGTTCCTGCTTAATAAAGTGAGCCCCTGGATTAGCAAAACCTGACAAATAGCAAAAAAATTAAGTTACATGGTAGGAAAAAATGACTTGATTTCAACAAACTAGTTTAGAAGATGATCAGGAAGCACAATCAGTGATGCACTACTGATATATATGGAAGCTATATAGACAGCATGCAACCATGGAAGAGTTATATTTGTACTGACATTTGATATTTCAGGCTATTTTGACAATGTTAATTATGCTAGACTACTATGTAAACTGTATAAGAAATGGATACCAAAACAGTTGGTGAAATGAGTCACATCATTTCTACAGAATAGAAAAGCTGCAATATATTATAATGGCAGAAGAAGTGGTATGAAACTGGCAATGAGTAGCATTTCACAAAAATTACTGGTATTACCAATTCTGTAAGGACAACCTCTGGAGGCTATAGCTCAGTCATATAGCTGGCAGAAGGAGATTTAAAGATATATTAATAAAAGTAATATAGTTACAAATAAGAAGATGCTAACTTAGTAGAGAGAGATTTAAAAAGAACAAGTTTAAGAATTTACTTTACTTATCAATAGAAAATATTTTGAGATTGAGTTATATAACTATTACATGTGATGTCACAGTGTAATACTATCATGCTGATATCACACAGTGTGACTGATGTGACTAATATCATAGTTACAGTTATATCATGAATTACATTATAAAGATAATCTCTGGAGGTCATGGCTCAGTTATACAGCTGGCAGAGGAAAATCCAAAGATATATTAATAAAAGTAAAATAGGTACAATAATGGGGTACTAACTTGGCAGAGAGAAATTCAAACAGAACAAGTCTAAGAATTTACTCTGCCCATCAATAGAAAATATTCTAAGATTAAATTATGTAACTGTCATATATAATATTACACTATAATATCATGGTATGGCATAGTCATGCCTATATCATGCCTTGTGACTAATGTGACTGATGTCATGGTCATGGTCACAAGTCACATCATGAGTCACATAGCTATCAGGTTATGGGGGCCATGTGAATTGGATTACTTTTGATAAAGGCTCTATCAAAGCCCTCATTAAAAGTGATCCATTTTTCACAGTCTGGTATTAGCTCCAAACCAATGAGGAAGTTTGTTCCCACAGTCCAGCCAGTGAGAATTTTAATGAAAGTGCTTAATAGCAAGTGAATTAGAGTGCAAAAGCCTGAAAATGGGAAGGAAATATAGACTAAGGAACTTCCAAATAAGTGGTTCTTTGACACACATAGTCATTAGATTATAAAATAATGTAAGTTAAATCACTTTTAATAAGGGCTCTAATAAAGCCCTTATTAGAAGTGTATCAGGTTCTGCTGACCTGGGAGCTTACTCTGTTAAGCAGAAACTTACTAGTTATTTTTCACTAAAAAGGAAGGCTTATATAAAGATATAGGATTAGCACCAGAGTTAGGCACCTAGGAGAGATATGAGAAATAATAGAACTATAGAGGAAGTAAGGAGTATAAAAAGAAGGAAAAGAAAAGTGGAAAATCAGAGAAGGAAGTGTGATAAATAAAATAAAGATGAGTAGATGGAGAAATAAAGTTGAAATAGAAAAGCAGAGTTGAAATAGAAGTAAGAATTGAGTAAAGAGAGAGAAAGAAGATTGAATTGGAGAAGGAAAGTAGGAGGATGAAACAGGAGGAAATGGACAGAAAGTAGAATAGAGAAAGAAGAAGTTGATGAAGCAATAAAGTAAGATTGAAGAAAAAAAATTAGGAAAATTGGAAGTCAGAGCTGAGTTGAGTTAAGGAAAAAGAGAAATGAAAGAGAAAGAAAATCAAAAGAACTAGAGATAGAGATAGATGCAATAAATGAGATAAGGCAAAAATTAAAAAAAACTTGAGAAGGAAGATAAAATTAATTCAAAAAGGAGGCAGAATAAGATTTATAGAAATAGAGACATGAAGAAAACTGAGAGTGAATAGAAAGACTAGAAAGAGTCATTATTAAGAGATAAAAAAACTGGCTAAGAAGTGATGACTGTCTTAAGGGCTTCAAAGGCATTTATTAAGTGGCTTTTTATCTTTATACTATGTTCTTACTAGTAAGATCAAAGAGAAAATAAGTATAATGTGAGAAGTATTAAATGAATCTCTGCCTAGAAATTAGTAAAGCTTAAGAAGGCTTGCACCTTCTTTTTATTTTTTAGCTGAGGCTACTTCACTATGCCTGCTACCTTCACTAGATTAATTTTAGTAGTTCTATAAAAAATAATTAGCCCAAAATAGATATTCAACTTTAGTCTGCTTAAACTCACACTTTTTTGGCTTAAGATAAAGTTGATATTAGCAAAGGCACTCTAAAACAATGTGTGTAATATATTAGTGCTCCTTCAGTATCTTAATGTAGATAAAAATATCATTTAAATACATATAAACTACACTTTTAGTAATTAAGTTATAGAAAATATTATTTATTATTGTTTAAAAGATAGCAGGGCTATTAATAAGGCCAAAAAATATTATCAAATATTTAAAGAGTTCACAATTAGTTTGGAATGCTGCCTTCTACTCATTACCTTCCTTGATGCATACATTGTTATAGCCTCAGTGGATATCTAACTTAGTAAGGTAGCATGCATCTTAGAGATTATTGATAAGTTCAGAAATAAGTAATAAAGGGTAGTAGTTCTTTACTATTATTGCATTTAGGATATGATAGTTCTGAACTAGATGAAGAGACTTATTTTTTTTTTTAATGAAAAAGAGAAGGGAGGCTATAGATGACTTTCAAAAATATATCTGGCTAGAGTTAAAGTTCTTCTGCAGAAATACATCTAGCTTATTTTGTTTTTGAGAAGCAAGAGGATACACCTTGCAGCTAGATAATTCTGCATCTGGAACAATTTCAATTGCATAATCTCATTAATAAAGCTTTAGAGAAAATATCTTCAAAGTTGTGGAGGTAAGATGAAATGCTATCATAGAAGAGTCTAAGCTGAGAGCTCTATATTATAAACTGAAATGAGGCAAGTAAGGAAGTAAGTAGTTAGTTGATATTGTTTTATATAATTAATGTCTAAAAAGAGTTTGATAACACTACTATCTAGCAAGGATACAATGCTTTAAGTTTGTTGTATATTAATAATTTCAATCTTTACATTTAGCTGTAAAGACCTGATGGAAGGAGCAGAAGCCACAATGTTTTAGCAGAAAAAGTGTTGTTTCCATGCTAAAATATGCAGGCATAGAGAAGAAAAAGAAGAAAAGACTTCTTTTGTACTTTGAACTAAGGAGGTATTTTATATATTAGAGGGTGTGCTTACAGTTTTAGCCAGTGAATTATTATTTATTAGAAGTTATATTAGCAGATTCTATAGACAAACAGGCAAACTAATTGGCACCAAGTAGTAGAGGCATATAATTCATCTATTGCTTGATTAAAAATCCTTCCCAGAATCCAGAACAGGAGCTAGAGTGTTTAACAGCTTTATAAGTGAGGTCTTTCTTACTGGTACATTAAGAAAGGAGTTACTAGAGGCATTTTTTGCAGTAAAAAAGCTGTAAAAGAAGCTCTTCCTATTTAAGAGCAGAAAAATAGTAAACTTTTAGTCTCTGTAGGCAATAGCATGCAAAATGGCCTGGCTTCTTACATTGGCAGCAGAAAATAGGTGTAGTAAAGTATTAGTGAGAGGCATTAACATCTATAAAAACTTCTGGAAGAAGTGGTCATAACTAAAAGATAGGAAAAGCTGTTAATATAAACATGCATGGAGGAGGAGAAGTAGGAAGAGTGAAGCATATAGCTAATGCCAAAGTGGAGTGATAAATAGATGAAGAGATATAAAAGCATTATAACTCTTACTTTAACTCTATAAGCTGCCACTAATTTCAGGCTACTTTATATTATATTTTAATCTGCTCATCATTTGGATATTCTTTTACTAAATTATCAATATGCTTTAAAAGAGTAAAGTAGAGTTCATTATAAAAGATAAAGCAGAGCTGAAGGCTATTAGAATATTTTGCTTGCTCAACTAAAGTATAGAAAGAGTCAATATAGTTATTTAAAGTTCTACTTTTCTAACTATACTGATTATAGTCATAAAAAGAGAGAGCTGCAGTTCTAGCTAGATTCAATGAAAAGAATTCAACTTTGGAAATTCTTCTTAAAGTCTTCCTAACTAGTAAAGCTATTTACTCCTTTATAATATTAGAATACTTGCAAAGTATAGGTTAAAGCATGGCCCATATTTATATAGGAGAGAATTTATGCTATCTTCAGTGCATTAGAGTTGAATGTATCACCACTAAGCTAAATATAAGTAATGCAGAACTAAAGAAAGTATTTTCCTACTATGCAATCACCATTATAAATATTAAAGAGTGCTAAATCTAAGATCTTATTAAGTGTGGTAGTGGTAAAATAAGTTGCCACTATGAATTCTAGCAGCATAGATAATATAGAAGAGGCAGATAAAGCTGAAGGAAGGCATTCTAAAAGTAATTGCAAGAAGTGAAAGATAATATTAATTGTTTGTCATAATCTAGCAAGTTTAGCAATATAAAGTAAGAAAAGCTTAAATGGCCTGTACTTGAACTTTTAGAGTCTAGTAAGCAAGCAGTTCTAAGCATTGTTCTATAGATCAAATACTTCAAAAAGATGTGCTGAAAGTGCTGGCTAAATCATAGAAATTGAAGTGAAGCTATTTGGTAGAAAAGAAACTTTTAAAACTAGTAATAAATTAAATAAGCTAAAAGAGACTTTTAGACTAATGCTAGAAACTTGTTCTGCTATAAGAGTGATTTCTGGAGGCTGTGGCTCAGTCATACAGCTGGTAAGGGAAGATTCAAAAATATATTAATAAAAATAATATAGATATAAATAATAAGATGCTATTCTAGCAAAGGAAAATTCAAAGAAAATAAGTCTAAGAATTTACTTATTAGGAAACCATCCATTTGGAGGTTTTTTACTCCATGTTTTCTTTTAATTTTCAGGCTTTTTCACTTTAATTCATTTACTATTAAATGCCTTTATCAAACTTTTCATTGATTAAATTATAAAAACAAACTTCTTTATTAATTAGGAGTTTTGCTAGACTCTGAGAAATGGATCACTGTGATGTGACTGTGACATGTCTCAATCACATCAGTCACACAGCATGACAATGTCACCCTATTATGTCATATATAACAGTTACATCACTTAACTTCAAAATATTTTCTATTAACTAGTAAAGTAAATCTTTAGACTTGTTTTTTTTAAATTTCTCTCTGCCACATTAGCACTTTATTATTTGTACCTATCTTACTTTTATAAATAAAATTTTGAATTTCTCCCTGCCAGCTGTATGACTGAGCCATAGCCTTTAGAAGTCACTTTTATATTATTTTGCCTATTAATAGAAAATATTTTAAGATTAAATTATATGACTATTATATGTGACATTACACTATGATGTCACAGTATAATATTATCACCCTGATGTTGCATAGTATAACTGATATAACTAATGTTACAGTTACAGTTACAGTTACATTATAAAAGCCATGTAAATTGGATTACTTTTGATAAGGACTTTAATAAAGTCCTTATTAAAAGTGATTCATTTTCTAGAGTCTGGCAAAGACTCCAAACTAATAAAAAAAATTATTTTTATAGTCCAGTCATTGAGGAATTTGATGAAAGCAGTTAAAGGCAAATAAATTAGAATATAAAGGCCTGGAAATTA
>QLON01002081.1:0-155759 GCA_003313675.1 Termitomyces heimii | reverse complement strand
CCCCCCCCCCTAGATCCAAATCCCAACAAGGGGCAAGATATACTCCTTCAACGAGGGAAATTCAATGTACTTTCATCCCCCCGTGATTAATTACCTCAAGTCCATCAAGTACCCCACACCACCAAAGACGCCGTACAGCGCGCGGTATATCGGTTCAATGGTCGCTGATGTACACCGCACGCTTCTATACGGGGGCATCTTCGGATACCCCGACGATCAAAAGAGCAAGAGCGGAAAACTGAGGCTGCTATACGAGGCCTTCCCCATGGCCTTCCTGATTGAACAGGTACGTCGATCTGAGGGTTGCGAGTATCAGAGTTTATTAATTTTGCGTCGAAAGGCGGGCGGCATTGCGACAACGGGCACCAGACGAATTCTGGATATTGTTCCCAAGAGCATACATGAGCGGTGTCCAGTGTTCTTGGGAAGCAGAGACGATGTACAAGATCTGATGAAGTTTTACGCTGCAGAGAAATAAAGGGTCCTCCATTATGTTTGTATCTGTTATATGTATCACACATACACAAATGAAATGATTGGAGTGAGGGGTTAGCTAATAAATAAACCACCCCTCGATGGCGTCGAAACCCCGCGTCAGTCTAAAGGTCTCTGCAAAGCACGTCGAGGGGGACGCTGGTTCTCAGGTAAATCAGCACACAAAGGGGACGCCGTCAAGCAGCCAGCGCTCATTCGTTCCATCCTAGCCCGCCAGAGCAGACCCCCCAAATCGGAAAAGGGCAAAGCGCCTCGTACTCTCTGACGACGAGGGGGGTCGTCGCGATAGAGACCGGGGAGCGACGACGCCGGCGTCTCCTTCCGAGTCGTTGACTCGACGTTCGCATACGTTGGCTGGGGATTCAGACTCTGAACTCACCGAGCCCGAGTTAGAGCCCGAGCCCGAACTCGAACCCGAAGCGGAGCCTGAGCCTGAGCCTGAGCCTGAGCCGTCGCCTCACTCTCGACCTCATTTGAAGAGAACAAAAGGCAGAAAGCCCAGCGAAGGGCCGCCTGCAAAGAAGAAACGAATGCATCAGGATACAAATTCCGACGAAGATTCGTATCACACCGCCGCTCCCTCCGGAGACGACGACGCTCTCATAGTCCCCACGAAACGCCAGCCAAAGCCTACCGCCAAAGCCAGAGCGAACAAGGGCAAACAAAAATCATCATCATTAACTGTCGGTACACGAGATGAACGCAAGGCCGCGCGGACACAACAACAACAACAATCTAATTGTACGGAGACGGGTCAAAAGGCAAAGACGAAGCGGATGCGGGATGCGGAGGATGAGCGTGTGGATGTGGTCAATGATACGGAGACCAAGGCGGACACTCGTAGCCCCTCGCCGCCAAAGGACCCGCCGGCTCCGCCTGCGAAGCGTCAGAAGTATCCGACGATCAAGAAGAACAAGGTGGCGGGAGTGACGGTTGACTCTACGCCTGCGCCTGCACCAGCGTCATCCTCAAAGACGACGTCTAACGCTGCCTCAAAAGCTCCGGTCGCTAAAGCACCGGATGTTGTGAAACCATCCGTGGTTGGGGCACGAGTGCCTCCCATGTTGGTTGGGAACGCGGATTTCGATCTTAGAGATGAGAGTGTGTACAAGGCGCTATTTAATCAGGTATGATGGTTTTACGGTTGGTAGAGTCGCTGATGGACATTGTGATCAGTCTGGTGGCAACACGACGCGTTCAGGATTGGCTAGACAGAAAAAGGACGAAGAAAGACGAAAGGAATTGAATAAAATGAGGGATGAAGCGAGGACGAAAAGATTGTCTGATATGGTGAGTCGGTGCTACTCTGTTTCAATATTTCCTTACCTATGATGATGTAGATTCCGTCATTTAATCTGCAAGCTCAACATGAAAAGATCAAGCGGTTCGAGGAAACATTGGGACGACGTTGTTTGTTTCCAAATGTCCTTGCTGCCAAGTGGAGGGATATTCACGAGGGCGAAAGGAGGAAGGCGTTTATGGAGCAAACACGGTCGCCAAGTGTGGAGGAAGGTCAAGTGCGGGGTAGATGATATTTTTGGCGTCATGCAATGGATGTGTCCAATGTAGTATTCAAATTGTCCACGGCCTTTTGTATCTGGGTGAAGCAAGTCTGGAACCATTTTATGGGGTCCTTTGCAGAAGGTTGGAGGGTCATTGTCTGCATTTTGTCTGCAAGACTTGGCTCCTGGAGGATGTTCAGAATGGTGGAGCGCAGGGTATTGATGACAGTTGTAAACGCGGCGAGCTCTTTTGAGATTTCCAAAGGGGTCTGGGGAGGATACAAGGTGGAGACTAGGTCGTCAGAAGCAACGACAAGAGAAGAGGAGGCTGGAGGGAGAGAGTCGAGGTGGAGTGTGGATGCTGATACGTCCTTGATGATGCGCTTGTGAAGAAGTGTGGAGAGACGAAGTATGGCATGGACCTGGGGGAATTGAATAAACAAGTCACAGGAAAAGATAAGAACAGACGTTTTTAGTTCGCTCCAGTTCATCGGTGGTCATACGGGCTGGCGAGTCGAGACCGAGTTGGCTCCATCCATCATCTTGGGAGTCATCTGGCTGGGCGATCATGGCATCGACCTCTTGAAAACCGTCATCGAGAGATGCGTGATTCTGAGCGAGGAGTTTTTGTACGGCAGCGGCGTTGTCGAGAGAGAGGGTGGACCGGGTGTGGTCGATGATGTCGTGTACTGCGGCGGTCCTGAGGAGGTAGTCGTCGGCAGGGTTGTGGAGAAAAGACTCGAGAAGGGCTTTGAGGACCATGAGGACATCGCGTGCGGCGGAGGAGAACTCGCGGGCCAAGGTGGAGCCGTGGGTGGGGGAGAGGAGACGGACGGAATGGGAGAGGGCGGCGACGTTGTTGGAGATGTCATGGAGAGGTGCGATGGCGGCGGTGGGGGAGGGCGAGGAAGGCTTGAGGGCGAGGGAGAGTCTTGTGGTTGCAGCGTAGATGAGGGCGAGGAGGGAGAGAAAGTCGGCACGGATTGGAGGAAGATGATGATGAGACTGAAGGCTTGCTGGTTTCTGGAGAGACTGGAGAGCAGAAATACAGGCAGCGTGTGCTTGAACAAGAGACATTAGGTGTGCTGTTTAGAGACACTAGGTGTGCTTAGAGACAGTAGGTGTGCTGTTAGAGACACTAGGTGTGCTTAGAGGTGCTTAGAGACATTAGAATTCGTTCGATCACGTGCCACCCAGTTTTTCCTTCCCTTCCATGTTTCTCGAGGCGCTGCGCCTGGCCGCGCGTCCCCTCGCGCGGTCTGCCCCGTGTCCTGCCTTATCCCTGTGCTCTCGTGGTCTTGCTGCCTTTCGCCCTTCCCCGCCTTCTGTCCTCGCTCTTTACTCCCGCCGTACCTTTTCCTTGTTCCCCCGCAGTCGCCCGCCCCAGTTCCCCTCGCCCATTGTCGTCGCACACATCACCCGTCTCGAGGCCGAAGCCAACGTCAGCCCACATGACGTCTCCAAGCAGCTCGCCCTCTTCCAGGCCCTCGCTGATACCAAACTAAAGTCCTCCTATGACCTGATCATCTCTCGTTGGGAGCGCATGTGCGAGTTTGTATGTCATCTCCTCCTCTCTTTTCCCGCCCCTCACTTGCCCTTTAGGACTGCGCCTCTCCGCTTTTGCACTGTGCACCGGCCTTTCAGCTCTACCTCACCGCCCTTGTCGAGACAAACCAGCGTTCTTCAATCAACCCCGCCGTCCGCCGCCGTGACAGCCTGATTGCCTTTACACAACCTTCCGACCCCGCGCCCGCCCAGGACCCGTCACCATCCACCACTCCTGCTGCACCCCCTGTCTCTTCAAGTGAACAGATTGCCCAGGCTGTTCTTGCCAGTCAACCAGCAGCCTTTCACTCCGCTCCCTTGGCAAGATTGCAATCCAGCTATGAAGCAGGTCACTCCAATACTCCCATCCCAGTCTCAATCGTCGAGCGTAAGTCTCCTCCGATTACACCACTTGATCTTTCATCACCATCTTCACAGGCAAAACCTCCTGGGTCCCTGGTTTAATTCGTTCTGTACTGGGCTTTATCCTCACTACATTTGGTATTCAACTCTTCTTTCTACTCCTTCCTCCACTCACCACCACTCTAGTCATCCTCGTCGTTTTTGCCGTACTTCTTGAAAATTCGGGTTTCATGAAGGCTGGTCCCCAACGTTCCCAGTTTCAACCTTCCGAAGGAAAAGCTGTCAGATTCTCTGATGTCCACGGCGTTGACGAGGCCAAAGAAGTGCCATTTTTACTAGCTCCTTTTCAACCTATTCCTCACACCACTTTTAGGAATTAAAAGATGTCGTACAATTCCTCAAAGATCCAACAGCATTTGCTTCTCTCGGTGGTAAATTGCCCAAAGGAGTGTTGCTTACAGGGTTTGTTGTCCTCCTTTAAACACATTGTCCATCTGACCACTCCATAGGCCACCGGGGACAGGTAAAACCCTTCTTGCCCGCGCTATCGCGGGAGAAGCTGGCGTTCCCTTCTTCTTTGCCTCTGGGTATGTCCATTCTATCCACCCAATTCTCTCTAACATCCTCCCAGTTCCGATTTCGAGGAAGTCTTTGTCGGCGTTGGTGCCAAGCGAGTCCGAGAGCTTTTCGCTGCAGCCCGGAAAAAGGAACCTTCGATCATCTTCATCGACGAACTCGATGCCGTTGGCGGAAAACGCAGCAGCCGCGACCAACAGTACATGAAACAGACTTTGAATCAACTGTTGGTCGAGATGGATGGCTTCCAGCAGAATGAAGGCGTCATTGTGATTGCAGCAACGAATTTCCCGCAGAGTCTTGATCAGTAAGACTGTCGTCCAAATGTTCGACGCGTGCATTCATTCTTTTGTAGAGCGCTTGTTCGACCTGGCCGATTTGATAGGACGATTGCCGTCCCCCTTCCGGACGTTCGCGGCCGGGTACAGATTCTCAAACACCATATGCAAGGTGTCGTCGTAGGAAGTGGTGAGGATCATCTATTTATGACACTATTGTAAATTAACTGCTGCGCGCCAGATGTCGATCCGAAAGTCCTTGCACGAGGTACTCCAGGTTTTTCTGGAGCCGATTTGCAGAATATGGTCAAGTAAATATAGGATTTCTACTCTGCGTTTCTGTTGATGCTGATATCTTTCAGTCAAGCTGCCATTCAAGCATCAAAGGAGCACGCTTCTCAGGTACAATCGAAACACTTTGAATGGGCAAAGGTGAATCTCACAGCTGTCCGTCAACTTTTTTGGCTGAAGATGAACAGGATCGGATCATCATGGGCGCTGAACGCAAGAGCCAGTACATTGAGCGTGAAGCCAAACTCGCGACTGCGTATCATGAGGTCTGTGACTATTATTGTCCGTCGCATCTTCTCTCACTTTTTTTCCCCTCTGTTCAGGGAGGACACGCTCTGGTGGCGTTGTATACGGATGGAGCGATACCCCTGCACAAGGTCACCTGCGTTCCACGAGGCCATGCCCTGGGATATGTGCGTTCTTCATCATGATCTGTGAGATCACTGTCACGTATTGACCGACACGCGACAGACTTCGCTACTTCCAAAAGACGACCGCTTCTCTGTCAGTCTCAAAGAATACCGTGCAGAGATTGACGTGTCCATGGGCGGACGTGTTGCCGAGCAATTGAGTGCGTTGATCCCCGTATTACCCCGGTCTCGTCGACCTGACACGAAACCTTTCAGTCTATGGTGATGATGGAGTGACGAGCGGTGCCAGTTCAGATATCATGAGCGCGACTCGGACAGCGCGGAATATGGTCAAAGTGTGTGATGTGTAATGTTTAATGTGTTCTCGTTTTGACCCTTGCAGCGATGGGGATTTTCGTCGTTGGGCCCGATATATTATGATGATCGAGATGAGATGTTGAGTCCTGAGAGGAAGCAAGCGATCGAGGAGGAAGTTTCGAGGTGCGTTTCGCGGGTTTCGTATACTCGAAAAACTAAAAAAGAAAAAAAAAACTGATGGTGTATATCCAGGCTTGTGCGCAACGGCGAAGCCCGCGCTACCACCCTCTTGACGGAAAAACTCGAGGAACTTCATAGGGTCAGTCTCGAGTCAACCTTGCGACACGACACACACACAAAAGCTGATTATTGTATCACGCAGCTCGCACATGCGTTGGTTGAGCATGAGACGCTAGACGCGGACGAAGTGAAGAAGGTCATCAAGGGCGAACCGATAAGGGCTATTGGGGAGGTGTTGGACGCCGAATTATCGACTTTGGAAAAGAAGCAGCAGCTGCAGCAGCAGCAGAAGGCTACCCCGTCATGATATGTGCGGGTTGAAGTGAGCGAGACGCGTCGTGGCGGTGGATTGGTTTCCGGGTGCAAGAAGGGCTAGCTAGTTGCTCGTGCGGCGATCGATAGATTCCGTTAGATTTTGTTGTTTTGTCTCTCTGTCTGTCTGTCTTGTCCCGCGTGCGCGCTCTCGTGGGTCCTGCCCAGCACCTTTTGTATCCTTATCCCCCCTCCCGTTTTTTTTTTCGAATTTGTTGAATACTAATGAATGATAAAGTTCAAATGCTACGGCTAATAGATGTTGAAACCTTTAGCGGCAGTCACGAAAGTTAAGAAAGAGTACAACGACACTTAGGCTTCATCTAGCATCTGTATTGGAGACTCTTTTATTCTATACACTATATATTACAGCACTATACTAACCATCTAAATCCAGATCGACGAGCATCGTATCATCAATACCACCATCTCCATATTCGTCTTCATCATTCATACTTTGCTGTACCAGCGCCAAAGCCTTCTGCTTCGCTTGCGCCTTTGCAATATCCTCAAGCGTCCAAAGGGATATCCCAGTTTGGTTTTCATTCGGATTCTGAGATATCGAACGCATGAAAAGTTTGGACAGCGTAAGAGCCATGTCGGTCGAGAGATTCGAGGCTGTCTCTGTTATATACTGGTTGATCCACCGCGGGAGCTTGGCGCGCTTATCGGCGCGCGCGAACCGCTAGGGGACGACCACAAGTCAGTATCTGTCTCGACCGAGGCTGATTGGTAGGTAGGTAGCCAGCCGCTTTTGAGAAAATTCCTTCCTCCCTCACCTTGTCCGCGAACACCATGAGACCCCAGTCTGTTTTACCTCTCAGTACACGACCGACACACTGTGCGGCGTTTCGCATCGCATCAAACCCTAGAAATTCTGATTCACGTATCCGATATGCATCCCGGAGATATTCCAAGCGGGCTTTGAGAATCCGACTTTCCGTGTACTGGTACGGAACGCTTGATCGAGTCAGTCGTTATCAATCTAGGGATAGGTAGACGGCTGATGGCATTTACCCAAACATGATCACAGCGCGGCCATAGTTATGGTCGAAATCGATCCCTTCGGATACTTTCCCTCGAGCTACAGAAAGGAGGACTGCGCCGCGTCCATTATCACAAGCCTTTGGGGAAGAATTGTCAGAAAGCTGTCCTTGGCCGTGCTTCCGTGGACTGACCCTCCGATAGTTCTCCAATGCAATGCTGGTTTCGTTTGCATCAGGAGTTTCAACAAAGATGAGCTTGTTTTTCCACACTTCGTTCAGAATCCCCTGTAATTCCCTCTACATGGATTCATGACGAGGAAAATCCAGGGAGGGGACTAACCATATCGTTCCAAGCCGCCACGATTGATTCCATGTAGAGGTAACTGGGGAAAAAGGCCACAATGCCATCCGGGACAATCTTGCTGTATTCAATAAGAATACTGCCAAAGTTACGGACTACAGCAGGGTCGTTTCTGACTTCGAATCTGGAGCTGATTGCAACTTGGTCACTTCCTCTGGTTATGACCTATAGTGTATGATCAATGGCATGACTAGCAAAGGGAATGATCACATACTAAAGGAAGGAAAGCGTTTCGTGTCAATGTCATAGGATAGGTTTCTTGTACGACCGGCGTGAATTGCAGCATTTTAGGATACATGTCCAGGGGAGATATTGTACCCGACGTTATGACGACACTACTGAAACGCTCAAATACGGGCTTGATGGCAAGAGAAGGGTCAAGGCAGCTGATCACAACGTGATTAGTGGGGGATGCAGGATTCAACACAAGTACACGGACGTAAAGTGAAATACAGGATTGGGCACAGTCGCATTGTCGGTCTCAAAAGGTTCTAAGATAAGCAGAAATCCTGTATATACAGTGTCAATTGTGATAAGAATGATTCGGTAAATGCTGAGAACATACCTTTCTCATACGTAGCCACTAGCGTTGCAAAGCTCGCGACTTTTTGAAGGGCGGAATGTTCGTCCAATCGGCCAATATTCAGAGTACGTATCAGAGACTGTAACCGCTCAGCGCAAAACCTACGCACCGACTGTTAGTCTGGTGGATTATAGGAATGGAAATCTACCTGAGTGGTCGTCGTTC
The DNA here is from genome assembly GCA_003313675.1 of Termitomyces heimii. Lineage (NCBI taxonomy): Eukaryota > Fungi > Basidiomycota > Agaricomycetes > Agaricales > Lyophyllaceae > Termitomyces > Termitomyces heimii. The sequence goes on along the minus strand of QLON01002081.1, from coordinate 147,394 downwards.
GATATACGTTATGTCTTTCAAATGCTGAAGGAACGACAGAGGTGTCTCTGCTACAACGTGAAGTACTCTCATCCTAGTCTTAAACAGGTTAATGAGTTACCAAAATAGGTGATAAAGTCAGAGTCGAAACCAACCTTGAGGTATTCAACGAAACGTTTGAGAAAGGCCACAAAATGTTCTGCTTTTCTGATGTTCCCAGGAATGGCTTCATTAAGGAGATCATCAGGCAAGACTGCTCAGAGATAGTCAGCTTCCATGGTCCTGAATACTTTCTGTAACGTACGGGGATTCGCCATGAATCCATCCGTGTCGTCAACGGCATCTTGCAGACCCTCAACAAGCTTGGCGTATTCATCTTGAAGCTTTGCCGCATCTGTCGTTTTCGCTCTAGATAGCAAGTGGTGGTCATAGTAGTTTCTTACACATGTTTTTCTTCACCTACTCTTCAATTTTCTCGCTCAGTTTAGCAACGCTGCGGGTTGCTGAGTCCAGCATGGGCCTCGTCAAATCGATGCTTAGCGACTCTATGCACACGTTGTCTTAATATGTAGCGCTATTAGTGACATCAAACATTCGAATGACAGGGCGTACCAATGTTGTGGGCTTCGTCGAATACTACGATGGCATCTTTTGACAACTCCTTTGAAACTTGTTCTGCAACTTTTGGGTCCAACAGATAGTGGAAAGAATATATAATGATGTCAACGAATGGCATCTAAACACCATCGATGTTCCAGCTATCAACTTATCTGGAACAAAATGGCTTACCATACGACGAACTGTAAAATACGGGCATATCCCTTTGTCACGTCCATATTGTAGCACGTCTGCTAATGTCCAAATCCCAGGTGGAACAAGATTTCCTGGTTCCAGTTGCGCTAGATTCTAGAGCTTTGTCGTGAATTGATGTGGACCTTGAATGGGAGGCCTGTACTTGCTTCATGCCAATCACATAGTTCCACCGAACCAGGATTTGCTCTGCCCTTCTCGCAGGCCGCAGAATTTGTCATGTCACGACATCGCGCGTCTACCACTTTCCCCTTCTTCTCCTTAGAGACCTGAAACGTTCTTGAGTTACATTCATTACAATGCGCCACATGTAAACATACCTCTGGGTGTATGCAGAGGTTCTTTCGACTCGTCAGGCCTAGCCCTGAATAATTATTCTCCTTCTCCCTTTCCTCGTCAGTCTCCGCCTGAGATATACGATATGCCATCAGACGCTTCAGTTCAGCAAGAGCTTTCTCGATCTCGGGGACAGTCCGTGAACAATAAATGAGCTTTCGCCGCATTGGATAGAACTTGCTAGAGCATGAGGCTGAGAAATAAACTCAGTTGAAAAGTCATTCACCTGTTGGTACGAAACGATTAGGGAGAGCAAAGAGACAGTTTTGCCTGTGCCGGAAGGCATTTCCAAGACACAATGCCCCTAAACATGTCAAATGCATATTGTAATACCAAGGTCGTGCGAAGCTGGGCATACGGTAGCATCCAGGGTCCTTTTCAAATCGCACATGTAAGCATATTGCTCTGCCAATTGTCTTAGCATAGATGGCCCCATTTTCAATACACCACTCACCAGGATAGATCCTGTCGTAAGGAAATATGACCTAGGACTTTTTCAGCGTTTATAAATTACTCCCATACATTCCGGAGACGCACAGGTAGATTGTCAATGAAAAATTTCATGATATTATTTCAATTGACACCACACTATCTTCAACGATACATTCACAAAATATGTGCTAGGCCAAACAACTTTGTGGTTGAAGCCTAACTTCATGTGTCACGTCACATGCGAACAAGGGGATTGTTGACAGTTCCCAGTGATGACTCTCTTGTATCGAGACCTGAATCGCACCTGTGATAGAAGCAATCCTCAGTCTGATACTAATTGTACATCATCTACTTTACATCAACGAGGAACTTGTCATTTCAATTGTCCATTAAGTAATCTATAAACTTCCAAGTCCATCAAAACTTTGCTTTCAAATTACATGATGACCCTCAGAGGATCTGTAAGCACATGGGAACGTCACGAGAAAGTACAATACGCTTTATCAAGTCGACATATTTATGAACTGTCTAGCGCGGTGGCTTCTGCATTAGTAGCAGCTTCTCCAAGGGAATCCTCCGAGCTGTGATCAAAGGTAAGAGCACTGATTAAACAGACAACAATTACAAGGCTTACACTTGACTGAGACCTCCATACCCGTCGTTTGGAGATAGTCCCGTCATAGTTGAGAGCGGCGACTGTGATGTCTCATTATTGTTTGCTGAAATTACCGTGCCCGGTTCTGCAGTGAGGTTGTCTTGGGACCACTAGATAACCCACGTTCAATTCAACCTTTTGTTTGAATACTCAAAACATTACCTGATATTGCATGACTCCTTGGAGGCCACCAAGGATAGCCGCTGGAAAAGGTTTGAAAAAAAAAGATGTCAAAAGGTCAAATGAAGGCTTACCTTGAACCCATTGATTATATGCATCGTCGCGTTGGGCGTCAGTCACACCAAAAGGCTGTGTCATGTTTGTTGGCGTTGCTGAACGAATATTAGATGTGGAAAGTAACTTATTGATGACATACTTGAATCAGGACCGAAGGGTGCCACTGATGAATTGAACGGCACAAAGGAACGTGAATTGTTTTGCGTGACCAACCCAAACCCAGTAAGTAAGATAGGTTTGTTGAAACTATAACGAAACGCAATCAGCAGCATTTTAACAAAAGTTTGAGCCATTTACAGCTTCGCCAGATTGGCATGAAGCGTAATCCAATCCAAGCCAACCTGTACGGTCTGGTTAAAAGCGGGGAGGCTCGGATCTGGTGGACTTTGAGAGTAGTTGAACTGGTCGGGGAAAAGTTGGAACGAGCTGAAACCAATTGACGGAACGTTGATAATGTCCGCACTGTCCACCCCACTCGATCCGTCGAACGCAGACATTAAAGACTCAACGTCAGATTGGCGTTTTGTTTCTACCACAATCAAGCTTTCACGATATCAACGGGGTGAAATCACACTTACGCGAGGCTGTCCATCGACCTCTGATTTTGACACCATCGGGTTGGACTCCAGCACGCTTCTGACGTTCTCTTTGCTTTTTCCAAGCGGCTTTTCTCTCCTTCAAAAGTCTCGCCTTGCTCTGAGGGTCAGGGATGTTCCGACGAACACCTGGCGCAGGAGATACTTGAGGCGCCGGAGGTACCACTCTAGGAAATAATTTCTGGCAATCAGAGCAGAAGAAGCCTTGATTACTGTATCAAATCATTCACGTGAGCGCCTAGTCATGCGTGAAGAACATTACATATATTCTTACCCAGAAGACACGAGGTGATTGGGGTCTGAGTTTTTTACACTGGTGCCAATTACGTTATGCCACTGAGTCACGTTTTGGGTCATACACAGAGGATTGTTGTGAAGCGTAGAGTTGCATCTAGAATTCTTCAGACTTTACATGATAAATCAAATTGTGTAGACTTACCGAGGATCGTTGGCTAATTCCCTGAACGAAACGTGAAAAACGATTTGATAGATTGAATGAGTTTACTTACCAAGCGAAGACATTCGTCTTGTTCGTATATCGAGTTACAATTTGTTGCGTGTAGTTCGTGAAGGCGTCCATAAGCGTTTGGTTTGTGAAAAATTGATCATGTTCCTGAGGGCCACCGAAGTTACGAACATATGTGTCCATGCCACCTATTAGATTGAGTTCTTCAGAAATCTTCATGAAACTCAAGCCTTTACAAACCATAAGAATTGCTCAACGTATTTCGCGGCAAAGTTGCGTTAGATGCGTTAGATGCCGACATTTGTCGGATATGGATGGAATTAAAGCCGTCAGGTATTGGCTGATCAGTAGATGACTGATCAGTAGGAGAAGGATCCCAGTTGTTCGTGAGAGACAGCAGAACATAAAGACCGTGATTTTGTGCTAATTCAATCACTTTATCCAGCTTTTGCAATCCATTGGGCCCGGTATTGATAGACAGTGTCCCGTTGCTAATCAGCTGGAACCATGTCCCATTTTCAGGAATAGTAGAAACATCTAATTGGTCATCAGTATTCAGAGATATACACCTGGAGATATTAAGTGATGAGCACACCATTGAACGCCCACGTTCTCACTACTGTGAAATTGGCGGCACGGATAGAGGCCAAGGTGTTGTCAATATCTTGCTCAGTGTTTAGGGCGCTAAGCCAGTATGCATTGGTACCAATAGCGGAGAAAACACTAAGATGGTTACATCACTACTCAGCAAGTAAAATGACAAAATGACATCGAGTGCGTACCTTCCGTTTACAAAAAATTGGCCATCCTGGATGGTGATAAAGGGAGTATTAGGTACAGTATCCAACCTCTTCGACCCCTGGATGGTTTGGGCGGTACTGGTCGCAGACAACGCAAGCACGGCGAGAAGCGGCAACCATAGAGCACGAAACATGTCGTGGCGACGGGCAGGAAGAACCGTAAGCGAGATGTGTGAAGGATTCGTCACATATAAGTACTGGCCGCATTTTATTTCCGTGTTTTCCGCGTGTTGGATCTAGATAATCAAAGTGAGCCGTCAATAATTACCAGGCCATTGAAACGGCCGTAGAAGGCCGTAAGAATATGCATCAGCTGGCTAAGTCAGATTTGGTTGCGAAGAAAAGGCCGTGAGAGCTGAAGTTGTGCCGAATCCCGACTGAGACTTCTTTAATCACATACTTACTGTAGATAAGGTGAATCAACTTTTATTTTGAATCAATGATCAAAGGATCCATACACATTCTTGTTCGGTCCTCACTCCACAGGCGTCTGACCGTGTACCCATTATGGCGCCGTTACTCGCACGACTCTCTGAAACACATTGTGGCTTCCTCCAGAGTTCTGCGGTTTGGGAAAGGCATCATAAAGTACACTTTGGTCACGTCTCTCGGTATCCTTGCTGCTGCCATTGTCGGCTTCGAGGGAACACATCAGTGGATTGAAAAGGTCGAATTATCCCCAGAACAAGACTCTGAGGTGAAACGTTGGGAGTGGGACGAAGATGTTGAGAAATGGTCTGGCGATTCGGTTATGGGCGGAACTGACCCTGGCCTTGGGCATCGTGGTCGACATTGGGTTCGTGCGGCATGGGCAGCATACAATTGGGGGGAAAGCAGTGCAGCTGCCGTAGTCACCCCGGGTAGTAAACTTGCACACGACGAGAATCAACCAGAAGATTTGAAACTTGTTGACGCAAACATGAAAACCACAGAAGCTTTCCTCCGCGGAGCGCTACTGGTTGCCATTGAACGCAATGCTGATCGGCATCTTCATCCGGACACTATACCACAACTCATTCACCGGCGTGCTTCGATTCTTGAGCGGCTAGGTGGAGAAGCTCTTCAGGACTCAAAATCTGAATACGAACGGGCATGGGCAGGATTTGCCGGCGAAGGGCTTGGCGCTGCGACCATTGCAGTAAGGCTGGGAGAAATTAACTCCCGTTTGAATCAAAAGAATGATGCCATTTTTTGGTGGTCGAGAGCCATCAAACTGACTCAAGGCGAGGTTCCAGACGATTTGAAAACACTCTCTTCAGCTCTTGGAGATTTGCCATCGTCACCTCGTGCTCAGCGCATTCTGGCTACCACCCTTGTCTCATTGTCTGCTTTCTATGCCCAAACTGGTCAATTTGATCAAGCACAAGCAGTTGAGGAAGCGGCTCTATTCAGTCTCCGTAATGTGCCACTTCCCGCACACTTAAAATCGGTTTCTCCACCGCACGCCCTTCACGCCCTTTATCTTCTTCATCGTTCCTCCCTCATATCGATTCATCTCGCTGAAGTGCTCAATGCCCGAGGGCAATCTCTCGCTTTGTCTATTCAATACTTGACATCTGCCGCAGAATCCTCCGAGAGAATTGCTCAAGCGCTAACAGGAAAGTACCTTTCTTCATGGAAAAAGTCCATTCCCCTTCAGGACACATCACCGTTGTCGGCATATATGGACTCGCGATCGATGAAGAAGCCAGCAGTGGCCCTCCTCCGGGATGCGCGTCGGACGACCGCTGAAGCCTGGAATTTGATAGGCATCTTAAATGAAACCCAAGGAAAGAATCTCCCGGAAGCATTCAAATGTTATGAGCGCGCTGTTCAATGGGCAGCGACAACAGATCAGACAACACACAGCATGAAACCGCACGAGGGCATTCTAGAATCCGAATGGACTTCAATCTTGAATAACTATTATCGTACTAAGAAAAGTGCAGAAGAGACTCTGCCATAATGCATCTCACGATGTATTCTGATCATCATACACATGTCAATCATGTAGCATGAAATCGAAGGTGATTCGATAAGGGACGTGGAAAAACTGGATAAAGATAGATGTCATCGTGGGTTGCGTTATCAGTATCCTAGCTCATACGATTCGGAGCATAAAACGGATTCATTCACCAAGTTATCTGTTCCCAAGTCCACTAAGGTGCCATGCGATTTGCCTCCTAAAAAGGGGTACCATCCCTACCAATCTAAACAACCAGTAGCTGATGTTAAATAGCCCTGCGCTGGTAGCCCCAAAGACGTTGAGTATTGACATGATCCTTTTCGTCAACCGAATCGTAGAGAGTGCTCGAGCATGGCGGGTTGCAACACATTCCTTCAGTAGCTGATCGTTGTAAGGCAGTAAGTCATTATTGGACATGGAATGAGCTGCAATGGCAGGTCCAATAAAAATGGCATCCCGAATGCCAAGGTTCATTCCAAGTCCACCAGCTGGAGCGTGTATGTGGGCGGCATCGCCAACAAGAATTACGATGCCTCGCTTTTGTTCTCCACTAACCTCCGGACAGCCAAACCGAATGAGAAATTGGTCAGCAATGGCAGCATGTGTTCTGAATCGTGTTGCCCAGAAGGTCTTCGAGATGTAGATAGGGCTTGGATTGAGAGAAGAGTCGGAGGACAAGCAAAGGGGTCCTTGCTCGTTGAGATATTTTTGGAGATATGAAGTGGGAGGGTTAGAGGGTGGAGCGCCATCGGATAAGGGAACATTGAACCCAATTCTATAGACTGTTTCAGAATTTAGGGATTCTTTAGGCAATGGAGCAAGCAGGAAAAATTTGCCATCTGAACCGATTCCATGAATCTGGTTTGTTGGCAAATGAGGGCTTGTGGATGAGAAGGCCACATCTGCAAGTATCATTTGTGCTAGCTGCTCATCAGCTTGTGATCCGTCAGGGTCAGCAAAGCCAACACCGGCCATTTGGCGAATCTCATTCATGTAGTGAGATAACATTGGCCAACTTCCAAAATTTAGCTTACCACGGATCTAGCACCGTCAGCACCTAGGACATACTGAGCTGTGATGATCTTGCCAGATTCAAAAGTAACAACCAGCTCCCCGTCGTCTTTAGATTTGAGCCCCACGGCCTTCTCTGGTCGAATGACATAGACACCCAGCTCGTTAAGCTGCGCTTCAAGTACCTTTTCAGTAGTGCTCTGAGATGTGATGAGAACAAACGGAAACTTAGTATAGGGCGCAAGGGAAGTAAAATCTGCACGCATGAAAGGGGTACTTCTGTCGGAGACTTGCATGCCAGTCCCTTTGATTCCAGAAGCAACGAGGGCATCAGCGCACCCTATGGAGTCGAGAGCCTAATCAAGCTGGCTTTATTGAATCCACCAAGAACGGATTCGCTATGTACCTCAAGGGTCGCTGCATGAATTGTGATAGCTCGTGAAGCTTGTGCTCTATCAAGACATTCTTCAACAATCAGAAAGTCATAGAAATGTTGCTTGACAAGGGAGATCGCAGCGACAAGACCTGTTGGGCCGGCGCCCACAATGAGAATGGTGGTTCTCTGTGACATGATATGATGCAATTACCAACTGGGGATTTGGCCCATCTCGCTTCTCAGTCAGATATCAATCGATTTGACGAGTCCTCGACGCAACGTTACGCCACTATGTCCGATACTCAAGTCGCGTCAGAACGCTTTCTGGCTGACCGTGCCGCTCCTCTGTGTAGCTTAGATATCGCCAAATCTTTTCAACAACTGAGGTCATCGATCTTCGATTCCTAGCGGAAACGACTCATTACCTTCTCCATGTAGCTCGACAGAAAAGAAATACGCGCACTACATAAACCTTGCCTCGTGGGCCGGGGCTCGAGTCATCCAAGGTTTGTGTGTGATGGTGTATCTGTCATCTATGCATCAAGTTATCTGGGATTTAACCAGGACAATGGACTCCACAAGCGTCAAGTTTATACGATCTCTTGATCTTGACTTTCAGTACCCCAGAAGGTTGCCTCGCTGATCTGGCTACTCTTCAAAAACAAGCAGGCATCTCAGTTGAAGAATGGGATGATTTGTTGCAGTATACGTCTCAAGTGAGTCCTCGATAACAAGTAATTGAAGTACATACATCGAGCCATGTTCTTATTATGCACCAGGTCTTTAGTAACCTTGTCAATTTCAAGACGTTTGGTTTTACCAAGATAATACCTCGAGTTTCAGCAGACAAGTTTGAGGCCGTTGTAAAGCATTCCCAGAATGCCCAAAAAGCTTTGAAACTTTGGACAAATGTAAGGCATCATTGCGTTCGAGACGATCATATCATTGGCCTCTAACGATGTTCTAGCTAAAAGAACATATATACGCACTTGTTCCGGAGTCCGATCTCTTTATTGGCAAGAGAAGTTTAGGACATGTATCCAACTACTATCTAGGGGAACCAGTTACAGACGAAGATGTTGCTGCTGTTCAGGCCGCGGCCGAGAACCTTGGCGTCGATGTTTTAAATACACGGTTGGTTTATAGGAACGGCCCAAATGACTCTCTCTAAGATCACTTTCAGCGTCGTGAAAAATGGGCCTAATGATTTTACTCTTCTGGTTGCTTCGGCCAGGTCCCAGCCGTCGACAATACATTCTGTTGATCATGAGTCCTCAATGACAACATTGAGAATTGAATACGGGGACTTCTCTGGGCCTTTGCAAGGCGTTATCAATGCTCTCCAAGAAGTAAGTTATTCAGCAGATAGTCGTTCACTTCGTGTCTCAGTGCCTTATTGTAGGCAAAGAAGTATGCCGCCAATGAACATCAAACTGCCATGATTGAAGGCTATATCAAATCGTATGAAAGCCACTTATTCTGTGGACTATCTTGCAAAAGTATTGATTATCCTTACAGCTTCGAAACTGGATCCATTCAGGACCACAAAGATGCTTCAAAGCACTGGGTGAGAGACGTCGGTCCTGTCGTCGAATCATATATTGGGGTGAGATTAGTTCTCCATGTCAACCAATTTAAAGCTCAAACCCGTAGTTCATTGAAACTTATGTGGACCCTTACGGGGCTAGGGCGGAATGGGAAGGTCATAACAGAAGTTTCATTTTTTTTCTTGATTACGAAGCCTGACTTTCATTGAAGGCTTTACCGCAATTGTCAACAAGCAACTTAGTGCAAAGTATGAGATTCTAGTCAACAATGCTCCTGAATATATTAAAGTCTTGCCATGGGGCGCCGATTTTGAGGTTGACGTATTTAGAAAGCCCGATTTTACCGCTCTCGAGGTCGTTTCCTTTGCTACTGGAGGTATGTTTGATGTCTATGTTCTTAGCATTCGATGCTTTCTCAATTCAACGACTCAGGAATCCCTGCTGGTATAAATGTGGGTTTAACATCTATGTTGACAATTACTTGATTGCATTGAATCATCATCTGATTCAGATCCCTGTATGTCGATTGAAGTCCGAACAAATGTTTTTAGCTCAAGTCTTCCTCAGAACTACTATGACATTCGTGAAACAACCGGCTTCAAGAATGTCTCTCTCGCCGTAAGTTATTCCCATTAAATTTTAACTTGAAATGATTAGACATCCACAGAATATTCTCGCTGCCAAAGCTCCGAGTCCGTTCTCTTTCCCCCTTTCGTTGATGGTTCCGATGTGACTATTTCCCTTAGATGAAGAATTAACGTTTATTCACCCGGATGATGTTGAACTCTACAATGCATGGGATAGTCGTGCCTTCGAGTTACAAGTTGCTAATCACGAACTACTCGGACACGGATCTGGTAAACTCTTCGAGGAAAAGGCTGATGGTACCAAAAACTTCGACCCAACTAAGGTTCTTTTTTACCAAGCTTCTGTGAATACCAATCAAGCCACTTTCAATAGGTAATCAATCCCCTGACTGGAAAACACATGTAAGTTATTCGTGTTAGGAGTTCGAATGTCACCCTGACAAGAGGCAGTACTTCGTGGTATAAGCCGGGACAGACACCTGGTTCTGTACTTGGAGAAGTCTCGTCGTCGATGGAAGAATGCCGTGCTGAAACTGTCGCGCTGTTCTGTGAGCATTAACTCTTTTATCAGCAATGCGAGATTCTGACTTTAAAGAAATAGTGGTTGGACATCGGGATATTCTAAAAGTATTCAACGTTGAGTGTATTTTTTCCTATTGCGTCCTTTTGAACCCAAATCAAACTAATGCCTGCCACAGTATACTGACGAGAAAGCGATTGAGGAGATCCAATACATCACGTATCTGTTGATGGCGCGCGCGGGTCTCAGAGCTTTGGAATATTATGATCCCACAACTCAGAAGCATGGTCAGGCACATATGCAAGCACGGTGCGCGCATAATAAGACTCAGTTCCTCGATAGGCTATTTATGTCATCCGTAGGCTGGGAATCACGCAGCATTTGATAAATTCAGGCATTGCACGACTTGAGGAAGTCCGTGACGCTGACGGACAGCTCGAGAATTTATATGTCCGGGTATGCGCTCGTACCTTTTCAACTCCTTCACTCGTCATGACCCTTGGTAACAGGTTGATCGCGAAAAGGTCCTGAAAGAAGGAAAGGACGCTGTGGGCAAGCTGCTTGTCAGTCTGCAAGTTTACAAGAGCACGGCGGACGGTGCAGGAGCACGCGAGTTCTATAACAAACTCACAAAGCCCCTCCCTGGTTGGGAAGGTGACATTCGTAACCTTGTGCTACGCAAGAAACTGGTAAGCCCCTGCTTTAACAATGGAATGCAAGCAAGAGGCTGAACGTCTTCGAACAGCCTCGCAAGATATTTGTCCAGCCGAATACTCAACTGATTGATGGTGAAGCTATACTGAAAGAATACCCGCTCACACCCGCTGGCGTGATTGAGAGTTTTATCGAGAGGAAACTGTGAAGAATAAAGTTTAGAAAATGAAAACAATGATACAAGGGAGTTGCAGTGACAACGGAGTGAGTGCAAGAATAGTAGTATGTGTAGGTAATGAATCGTGCGATAAATAGTCCTCAATGTGCCAATAACACGTGATTAAAGTAAATAACGATGATTATCAGGTTGTCTCCCGAACGAGGGCCACGATCACCGAAACGCTGTCGGCACAGTGAGCGACGTGTTTAAATGATGAATAGAATGCGCACTCATCTGGTTTCTGCAGAGGGAACGAAAAGTTAGAGGCGAGTCGGAAACAAATAGCTTAATCACCTACCCCTCCCAAAAAATACATGCCATGTCGTGCAGCGTCCCCTGAAATGAATTGAATATGAATCAAGTTTAGAACCGAAATGGTCAAACACACTTTCGAAGGGGCTGACTCGTACAGTACTATTCATACAGAGCCTCGCGTAATCCACTAGGCGATCTGCAATCACTTGTACCTGCTCATCCTCTGTGCCACCTCTGCGAGCAACAAGAGCGCATAGCTGAACCACCTCCGACGCAAAGACGTTGTCAGCTAAGCCATCGGTCTACATAAGGGCTGATGAATTAGAGGTAGATCATGCAAGGTATTCAAAGACGTACATATGCAATAACAATATCCCCATCCCCGAGCTTGACTCGGTACGTCTCCGCCTCGCTCGGACTATCCACGCATGCTCGTGAGAAGCGGCGTAATGCCGATGTGGGTAATTTAGTTAGTTGTCTACGGTCCAGGTAGTCTTGTCAATAAGGTACAGTTTTCTGTCTGGACTGAAAGTGGACGAACTTTGGGCAATTGAAGAAGTGGGTTTGAGGACGTTGTCGATATAGTATTGAATTGGATCGAATGACTATAAAGCCGCTGTCGCCAAGACTAATTAAAAGAACAGGATTGGTACAAAGGTAAACATGGGACTTTGAAAAGAGAAACCAACTTGGCAGAGCGCAACACTCCGGAAGATGCATTCAGCGTTATGAGGCATGCTGTACTGGCTCCTAATCTCCGACACATCAGTACAATACCACTGGACGAACTTGGATAGATATGAGCATGCACCAGCTTGGACAAACTTCTCTCGCAAGACTCCGCCATATGCGAGGTCAAGGCATTCGTAGGGCGTCATCTCCCAACCTTCGACCTCTTCACGCTCTTCATAGTCCAATGTGGGATCGATTTCAGGCTCTCCCGCCCAGGCGTTGCGTGAATAACGGTGCGCATGGAACATGAGCGCCTGAGAGAATAACGAAGGGTCAACTCCGGATTCCTCCCACCCTCCAACACCGTCTGCAACGCCAAACGCGATGCCCTAGGTTTTTAATCGAAGCGATATGAGGGATGAATGCAGGAATCGACAAAGGGTTCGTACCGAGTTGTTTCGCATCTGAATGGAGTGATGTCAGTGTCAATTATATTGGACAGGCTAAAAGGACACACACAGGTTGCACAAACAGAAAATCCTGCCCTGCGGACGTGCTATTGACCGCTTTGGGTCTAGAAAGGGTGTGGTCCCGCCACATACCAATATCGCTGTCCGGCGGAAAAGAGGGCGCTTTGCGGCCTTGGCGCACGTCAGTGTTCTTGCCTGCCCAGCTAGCGCCAATGTGGAATTGATAAGGGCGGAGCGGTGCTGAGGACATGCATCTTTTTGAGCGGAAAGACTTGCTGAGGATGGCACGCGCCATAGCCGGGGCGTAGGCATATTGAAGGGGCATAGAAAGAAGGAGTGAAGTGGCGCGCCTCACTGTGGCTCAAAAGCTATAATCACATGACCTTGACATATAAACTAATCTGAGGAGTACAGGACTGTACTATTACTTCGTGCCCCGCCATGCATTCCAATTAAAACCTTGTTTAACTTGCGCAATCTTACCTCCATCACCCAAGACAGACTCAGTATCTAATCGAGATTTCTTCACATTTATCCTCGTGCTGTCATTTGGGGGTGTGCGTTTAGTTGATGTCACGGCAGGCTTGGAGGACTGTCCCACAATTGGACTCGATCTAACTTTCGACGTGTTCGAAATTGCATTCGAGCACACAACGTTCTTCATGTCGACCCCCGAGTTTAAATTCTCTGGAAGTTTAGGTACTTCAACAGCCGAAATGGGTATTAGTTCCTTCATTTTACGATCCAGATCTCGCACAGCACTGGATGCAGAGGATCGCCGAAAGGGATTCTTGCCTTGCACACAGGAATCCTGTTTTGACTCTGAAGTGTTACTCGAGGCCACTCCCACTGACTTGCGCCTAGCACTAGCGCTTTCCCGCAGCGCGTCAATCCGTCCTTGGTTGATCCGAAAAACCCTCTCTATGCGGTTGACTGAGGCCACGCGCGTCACGGCCTCACCTTTAGTTGAGCGTCGCGCATTGATGTGGTTCAGCAAAAAAGTGCTGCGTTCTTCCAAAGTTGTCCATGGAGGAGGACTTCGATAGAGGGCCAACTCCGAGTCGTATGAACCAGCAGGTCTAGCAACAACTTCCAGATGTGCCCACTTGTAATAGGTCGTGGCCCTGTAGTCGTTGGCCAAATCATACTTGATGGGACGGGAAACGCGTGACGACTGTTGGCCGTAAAACATACTGGGTAGAGATTCTAGCGAAATCGTGTCTGAATCAAGTTGCGTTGTGAAGCATTGCGACGCGACCGTGAACTCGTCGTGTGATGCTATGGGTTTATCCGTAATGCTATTCTCGGCCGGTTTCTTTAAGCTATTAATTAGGAGACGAAAAACATTTTTTGATGTGTATAAATCTGCTCCTTCGAGGGCGTCCACTGCTGCAGCGAGTGGCGCGGGATGAAAGAATTCTGATCTTTGAGAGGTCTCGAACTCATCTGTGGGCGGACGACATTGAGTTCCTCTAAGATCTAGAAACAATGAATATGACTCTGCACAATAGGCGCGAGACAGTCACCTAGTACAGCAAGGAGAGGAAATTTGGCGAGGTGTGAGTAGACTGAATCATCGATTTTGTTGCAGAATCTCAGTCGAAGGATACGAAGTGACCAGGGGCCGCGTCGCTGTGGACCATCGTCGACCCAGAGGAGTGTGCCAGCGAGAACCTTGATTGCGTAAGAGGAGAGGGACGTCGCGCTTGCATCAAGTGCGACTAGAGAATGGAGGCTGCGGAGTTGGAGAATGGAGTCGTCATTGAGGTGAGGACAGCAGGGGAGGTCGAGAAGAGTGATGAGGGAAAAGAGAGGGGTGTGGGGGATTTGCTGGAGAAGAGAGAGATGGGGGTCTGCGAGGGAGATAGGGAGGGAGTGGAGGTGGGCAGGGAGCCCGTCATAGACCTGGACGAGGGCGGCCCAGAGCGGCGGGGGGAGTGCATCATGGAGTAGATGAGAGTGGCGGGGGTCATAGTTGAGCCGGACATCGACCGGGACGTGCGCAGGACGGCGGGCAACGGCGCACAGACAAAGCCAGGCCAGCGGCGGGATCATTGTCGTCACGTGTCCATCTGCCCGCTTCACAACTAAATTCCCACGTCCCATCTCAGTCCTCTCTAATTTACTTTCCCTCTTTCCCTGATGGCCTATTCTGGCAGCCACGGCCTGCCAAACGACCCCCGTTCCTATCCTTTTGCCCAACGCAGACAGTACGACGACGACCACAGCGACCACTACGGCAATCCCAATTCCAGCACTACCCGCCTCGCCTCCAGCCAAGCCTATTACGAGCAACAGCACGGCAATCGTCAGCTTCCCTTCTCCCTCCTAATATTAATATCTCCATACTGATCCTCATTACAGTCTCTGAATCAGACTTTGGTCCCAGCCGTTACGCTTCATCCGTCGATTCTCATGCCAGCATTCCCAGTATATCTCCCTTTGCTGACCCTGGAGCTGGCTCCAACGAACCATACCCCGCCTGGGCTGCCGATCAACACAAGCCCATGTCCACCGAAGAGATAGAGGACATCTTTCTTGACCTTACTCAGAAATTTGGTTTCCAGCGCGACTCCATGCGCAATATGGTCCGTGTTCTTATTCATTTCAATTGCTTTACCTAATCCGTCTTTTTGCTAGTTCGACTTCACAATGCATCTCCTCGACTCTCGAGCTTCTCGGATGAGTGCTAATCAGGCCCTCCTTACTCTTCATGCAGACTATATCGGCGGCCAACATGCAAACTATCGCAAGTGGTACTTTGCTGCCCAGCTCAACCTTGACGATGCCGTTGGTCAATCTCAAAATCCAGGCCTTCAACGTCTCAAGAGCGTCAAAGGTCCAAAATCTGGCGGAAACAAGTCTCTCGACAGTGCCCTCAACCGGTGGAGGAATGCAATGAACAACATGAGCCAGTACGACCGTCTGCGTCAGATAGCCCTCTATCTCCTTTGTTGGGGCGAGGCAGGCAATGTTCGCTTCGTTCCCGAGTGTCTTTGTTTCATCTTCAAGTGTGCCGATGACTACTATCGCAGCCCAGAATGCCAGAACCGCATTGATCCTGTCTCAGAGGGCTTGTATCTGACAACAGTTGTTAAGCCGTTGTACAATTTTATGCGTGACCAAGGCTACGAAGTTCAAGATGGCAAATTTGTACGAAAGGAGAAGGATCATGACCAAATCATCGGTTACGATGATATCAACCAGCTCTTCTGGTATCCAGAAGGATTGGCGAGAATTGTATTATCTGACAATGTGCGTCACCTTTATCTACCGCTTGTCCCCTTTACCTCATGTTCTTCTAGTCTCGTCTCGTTGATTTGCCTCCAGCACAGCGTTTTATGAGGTTTAGCCGTATCGACTGGAGCCGAACCTTTTTCAAGACCTACTTTGAAAAGCGGTCTATTGCCCATCTCCTTGTCAACTTCAACCGCATCTGGATCCTACACATATCCGTCTATTACTTTTACACTGCATTCAACTCACCCAAGATATATGCTCCGAAGAATGCTTCCAGTCCTTCTGCACCAATGACCTGGTCGGCGGTCGCCCTAGGTGGCGTCGTGTCTACAATAATCATGCTGTTTGCTACCATCGCCGAGTTTTCATACATTCCAACAACTTGGAACAACGCGTCCCATCTAACCACTCGTTTTATTTTCCTTCTCGTAATCCTCGCCCTTACTGGTGGTCCTACATTTTACGTTGCTCTCGTAGATGGCCGGCCTGGCAACTCTCAGGTTCCCCTCATCATCAGTGTCATCCAATTTTTCATATCTGTTGTCGTCACGCTTGTTTTTGGTATCATTCCCTCCGGGCGTATGTTTGGAGATCGTGTGGCCGGTAAAGCACGTAAATACATGGCCTCGCAGACCTTCACAGCTTCATATCCATCCTTATCCAAGTCTGCACGGACGGCGTCCATATTCTTATGGCTGCTTATCTTTGGATGCAAGTTCACGGAGTCCTACTTCTTTTTGACTTTGTCGTTCAGTAGTCCCATCGCAGTCATGGCAAGGATGAAGGTTCAGGGTTGCAATGATAGAATCTTTGGGACAGTGCTCTGCTCCAACCATGTTCCTTTCACACTGGCAATCATGTATGTCATGGATCTCGTGTTGTTCTTCTTGGACACGTATCTATGGTACATCATCTGGATTGTCATATTTAGCATTGGGCGTTCCTTTGCTTTGGGATTATCCATCTGGACCCCATGGAAGGACATCTACACCCGACTACCCAAACGAATTTACGCCAAATTGTTGGCAACAGCAGAGATGGAGATCAAATACAAGCCCAAGGTGAAGCAAATTCTGCATAACGCTCAATTCAGTGATGTGGATTTACTTACCCTTCTTATAGGTTTTAGTTTCTCAAATTTGGAATGCTGTCATAATTTCGATGTACAGGGAACACCTCTTGTCCATTGACCACGTCCAGCGCCTTCTTTATCATCAAGTCGACGGCCAGGATGGCCGTAGGGTACTCCGCGCGCCACAATTCTTTACCAACCAGAGTGGAAGTGGTACCAAGAACAACTTCTTTCCTTCAGGTGGTGAAGCTGAACGTCGCATTTCGTTTTTTGCCTCGTCTCTGACTACATCGTTCCCTGAGCCTTTGCCCGTCGATGCCATGCCAACTTTTACTGTTCTTGTTCCGCATTACTCTGAGAAGATTCTACTCAGTTTACGGGAAATTATTCGCGAGGAAGACCAGAATACGCGAGTCACCCTTCTCGAATATCTCAAACAACTACACCCAGTCGAGTGGGACAATTTTGTCAGGGACACCAAAATCTTGGCCGACGAGACTGATGCGATGGATGGTGCTGTGAACACCCCGAATGAGAAGAAGGCTGACGATCTGCCGTTTTACTGCATTGGTTTCAAGACATCTTCCCCGGAATATACTCTTCGTACACGTATCTGGGCTTCTCTACGTGCACAGACTCTGTATCGCACGGTGTCAGGTATGATGAACTACTCCAAGGCCATCAAACTTCTGTACCGCGTGGAAAATCCGGATATTGTCCAAACCTTTGGAGGCAATACGGAACGTTTGGAACGTGAGCTTGAGCGCATGGCTCGCAGAAAGTTCAAGTTTACAGTTTCAATGCAGCGTTTCTCCAAATTCAACAAGGAGGAACAGGAGAATGCAGAATTTCTATTACGGGCGTATCCTGATTTACAGATCGCCTATCTTGATGAAGAGCCCGGACTCAAGGGTGGCGAGTCACGCTTGTTCTCTGCTGTCATCGACGGTCATTCAGAAATTGACGAGAAAACTGGGAAGAGGAAACCAAAGTTCCGCATCGAATTGCCTGGTAATCCCATTCTTGGAGACGGCAAGTCAGATAACCAGAATCACGCAATTATTTTCTACCGCGGCGAGTATCTCCAGCTTATCGATGCAAATCAGGATAATTACCTCGAGGAGTGCCTGAAGATTCGCAACATTCTTGGCGAGTTCGAGGAATATTCCATGTCAAGTCAGAGCCCGTACGCTCAATGGGGCCACAAGGAGTTCCAGCGCTCACCTGTTGCCATTGTTGGCACGCGTGAATATATTTTCTCAGAAAATATAGGTGTACTTGGAGATATTGCAGCCGGAAAGGAGCAGACTTTTGGAACGATGACTGCTCGTGCCTTGGCCTGGATTGGTGGCAAGTTGCATTATGGTCATCCTGATTTCCTCAATGCAACCTTTATGAATACACGTGGCGGAGTGTCCAAAGCACAGAAAGGCCTGCACTTGAACGAAGATATCTTTGCTGGTATGAACGCGTTCGGGCGCGGTGGCCGTATCAAACACTCTGAGTATTACCAGTGTGGAAAGGGACGTGATCTTGGCTTTGGTACGATCCTGAACTTCCAGACGAAGATTGGAACGGGTATGGGTGAGCAGATGCTCAGTCGCGAGTATTATTACCTCGGTACACAGCTCCCCATCGATCGTTTCTTGACCTTTTACTACGGCCATCCTGGTTTCCACATCAACAACATCCTTGTCATCTATTCTATTCAAGTTTTCATGGTCACTTGTGCGTATTCGTTTCTCCTGCATCCTGAAATATGAGTTGATTGATACATTCACCTAGTGCTGTTCATTGGAACACTTAACAAGCAGTTGTCAATCTGCAAGGTGGACTCCCAGGGTAATGTCATTGGTGGGCAGCCAGGCTGCTACAACCTTATTCCTGTCTTTGACTGGATCATACGCTGTATCGTATCTATCTTCTTGGTTTTCTTCATTGCTTTCTTGCCGTTGTTCTTGCAAGGTAATGGACGTTTTGTTTACCATGAGCCTCTTCTAAATATATCATGACAGAACTCACCGAACGTGGAACTGGCAAAGCGTTGCTTCGGCTTGCCAAGCATTTCCTCTCGCTTTCACCCATTTTTGAAGTGTTCTCAACCCAAATCTACTCACAGTCAATACTCAGTAATTTGACGTTCGGTGGTGCTCGATACATTGCGACCGGACGTGGCTTTGCAACCACTCGCATCAGCTTCAGCATTCTTTACTCACGATTTGCCGGCCCCAGTATCTATCTGGGCATGAGAAATCTTCTACTGCTTCTCTATGCCACCTTGGCGCTCTGGATACCCCATTTAATTTACTTCTGGTTCTCAGTTCTGTCACTTTGCATCGCGCCTTTCCTATTCAATCCTCACCAATTTTCATACGCTGATTTCATCATCGATTACCGAGAATTCCTTCGGTGGATGTCGCGTGGAAATTCCCGTACTAAAGCCAGTAGTTGGTATGGGTACTGCCGGCTGTCGCGGACTATGATTACTGGTTACAAAAAGAAGAAATTAGGTCATCCATCCGAGAAATTGTCAGGGGATGTACCTCGAGCGAAATGGAGAACAGTTATCTTATCCGAGATCATCTGGCCAATCTTCATTGCAGCGCTCTTCACTCTTGCGTATCTGTTTGTCAAGTCATTCCCTGACGCAAGTGGTAACTACCCGCCGGCTCCTCTCGTCCGCATCGCTGTCATTGCTATCGGCCCAGTGGTTTGGAATGCGGCCGTACTCATGAGCTTATTCTTCGTGTCACTTTTCCTCGGCCCCATGATGGAATCTTGGACGAAATTCGGTTCAGTCATGGCCACGTTAGGCCACTTGTTATGTCTAATTGGTCTTGTGGCGTTCTTCGAGTTCTTCGTAAGTCGAATAATATTGTGGATAACACCACGACTGACACAAATCATCTGTACAGTGGTTCCTCGAGCTTTGGGATGCTTCGCGTGCCGTTCTGGGAGTCATCGCGATTATCGCCATCCAAAGGGCCATTCAGAAGATCTTCATTGCCGCCTTTTTGACCCGCGAGTACAAACACGATGAAACAAATCGTGCTTGGTGGACAGGAAAGTGGTATGGGAGAGGTCTGGGAACTTCGGCTATCTCCCAGCCTGCTCGTGAATTTATCGTCAAAATCGTTGAGATGTCTCTTTGGGGGTCTGACCTCCTCATCGCTCACATTCTCTTGGTTATCCTCACCCCTCCGATCCTCATTCCTTACGTGAACAGGTTACATTCGACGATGTTGTGTAAGTGCTGTATTACCAACACTCGTTGAGTGTCCGCTGATTCGTTTGTATCTGTAGTCTGGCTTCGTCCGTCGAAGCAAATTCGTGCCCCTCTCTTCTCTACCAAGCAAAAAAGGCAGAGGCGATTGATTGTATGTCCATTAATCTTCTGTCATTACCGTAGCTTACTTCTTTCTTCTCAGGTCATCAAGTATACTATCGTCTATATCGCGGTAGTCACCCTACTTGCAGCATTGATTGTCTTACGTAAGTCTTTTCATTCTACACCGATCTACTCAGTTCCTCAAGTCTATTCAGCTGTTATCTTCCGGAACCAAATCAACCTTGACACCTTTGATTGTTCCATTTGCAAGAGTATCTGATGATAGTATATTGTTATCGCATATTTTATCCATTGGCACATCCTTCGATTTGTATACCTGACATTAGCTCCATCCGAGATAACTGTCCATCATTTTGTGTATCAACATATTTAGCGTAGTAGTACAGCACGTAATCTGCGGATAAAACTACTGAGAAGCTGTCGGAATTACATGCAAAGAGCTTTGAGGTTGCATAATCTTATCTTATCTCATTACTATGAATGGATGGACTATCTATTTGTACGCTGGGATACTATTATTAGTCTAGAGACTGTAGATGGACTATTTCGCCAAGTTTCTTCGTCCAGGCAACCCTTTGCCATCACAAGCACCTGTCGACTATGCTCAGGAATTTCAGAAATCTTGGGAAATTATCAAGGTCAGCCTTAAAGAACAAATCCAACATCACATTATAGCTGAACCATGACCATGAACAGAACACATTGCAATACCCAGACGAGCGACAACTATCAAAGGGAATAAAGTCTACCAACGTACCAGACCATTTACGGTCCTTGGTCGATGCATTGGTTTGGGAGTCGACGAGAACAGAAGAAGGGTATGTCATTTACAGTAACCAGTCGATTCAGAGTCCTGAAAGCTGATCAGGGGTACTGGCGCATGTCTCGAGTACCTCTTGAAGAATGGTGGGCCTGATCCACTACTTTGAAGAAGTCGACCTTTGTTCATACCTTCTCGCAGATATACTGGGGACTCTTGTTCGACTTAGTGAAACTGATCGTCCGTCCGGAATACAAGTAGAGGTGCTTCGTGCGGTACAGAACATGGTAGTCTTGATGGACGAACAATTTCTTGTACATTCTGCTGTCCACAGGGCTGTTCTCAGACTAATTCGGAACTGTGTTGGAGATGATATCGAAGAGCAGCTTGATGGACATAAAGTTATGGGAGCAGCAAAAACTTCTGTACAAAGTCAACCATCGGAGTACGAGCAAGATTGTAAGTTTTCGTCTTCTGTGTCGAAGTGTTTGAGTTTAGTACTTTCATAGTGGTTAATCTACTTTGCATCCTGTGCAGTCGCATTCGAGCATACCGCGAACTGCTAATGATATTCTTTCATGATAAACATTGGTACCATTCTGAACCACTGTTTTCTGCTGAAGAATCGGACGAAGACGAAGACGAAGATGGGGACGTCAAGCGTGTATCATCTCCTACACCCTCACAATTAAACATCAGGTCCGCCCCCGCTTCTTCCTCCAAGAAGACCGAATACGAGTTTTTGCTTTTTAACTATCTCCTTCGATTCGTTCATCGTGAAGGACAGATTGGTGATTTTGCTCGGGCAGGCTTGCTATTCCTAATGGACGTGGCAATCGGTGGACTCCATCCAGAAACATGCGACTCGTCATTAGAAAACGTACCGCCAGATCCAGTTCAAGATGCTGCACTTGCGTTGGCAGAGTATATTCTTGATGGAGACTTCTCTGAGGTACTTGGTGCTGGATTAGGGGCGGTATACTCGCTTCTTCCAACCAAGCTAGCTTTTTATACGCCTTCAGTCTCTGCCAACCCTCCTGGGAATTCCATGACAATTGGTGGCACACTCGAATCTACTGAAGAGAAAGAGAAACAAGAAGAAAGGAAACAGAAAATGCGTGCACTAGGTGTAGAAGATGCCTCAAACCCAGATTTTAAAGCACGCGTTGACCATTTTTTGAAATTGCTTGAATTTCTGCAGGATGTCTTACGCAGGAACGACGTCTCAGGTTCTGTGGGCGCATCTTCTCTTGTTGGAAATGCTATTGGACAATCAATTCTTGATGCAGTGCGGCTTATCTTCCTGGAGAACGTGCTGTATCCTACTATCCTAGAATGTTCGGACACCGATGGAAGTGCTGTTGCAGTCATGTCATATATCGAAGTCATGATAAGGACACTTCACCCCGGGCGACTAGCTGACACACTCGTGGATTTTCTGCTCAGTGAAGACGATGAGGGAGTTCGGTCGAAACAACGATTATCGACGCCAAACAGAGACGGTACAATGCTCGAATCACCGGACAAGCAAGACAAACTACGACGGAGAAAGAGCAGCGCAATGGTTCTCCTTGAGATGGAAGCTCCTTCGTCGAGGAAACAGTCCGAATATTTTACATCTATGGCTCGCTTTACGCTACGAGATCTTCTGTTGACAAATCTCAAATCCAAACACCAACCTGCCGCGACATCCGCTCTGCAGCTCTTGCAATCAATGCTTCTTCAACATCCACGGATTACCACGGAGCGAATCCTAATTGTAACTCCTGATCCTATTGCTACCAGCTTCCCTCGTCCCAGTATTACTACTTCTGAAACATTGCATCTGTCGGGGGATTACGATGAAAACGTTTTCATCAAATCAAGGGATGAAAATGAAACAAAAACAGGTTCTTTCGTCGACTCGCCTCTGTTCTTACAACCCGAAACCACCTTTTCAACCCACGAACGTGAAATGGGACTATATCTTACGCTCGTTTCCCGTGCTGATCCATCACATAGCAGTGATTTATTCAGCACCGGGTATGAGCATTATCTGACTGATGCTCTTTTCTCCATTCAAAGTCAGTCGGCATACCGTATTACGGATGAAGAACTTAGCGAGCCAGATACTCGACGGAAGAATAAACACCGACTCAATGTCAACGATCCTATATTAACAACTGTCCTCGACTCCCTGAGGAGATTCTTCTTCAACACTCTTGAATTCAACATCGCTTTAACTGGTGTACTGGCCACGCTAGCCATCCATCCTGATCGATCCTTAGCTGGCTGGTTGACGTTTGGAATAGATGATGTACATTCACAGAAAGGATTGGGGACTCGGAGTATCGTCTTAACGGGTGATAATGGTGACGATCGCTCAATTGACTTCTCGATAGAAACAAAACTGGCCAGTGATTCCAATTTTCTTCCTGCAGCCATCATGAACGAACAGTCTCGGCCGGTGATCCACACAATCTTCCACGGCCTTATCACTCAGCTAGAGCATTACCGAGCCGTCATAGATAACTTCGATAAATATCTTCTGGAACGAAGACAGGGCTTACTCTTTTCAGAGAACATGACGGACGCCCTCAATGTCTCGTTGGATAATTTGGAGGAACCAATACCTGACATTTCTTTGGCAACCCCGCCGCGTCCACCCGCCAGAAGTAAAACGAAAACATCTACCGCCAGTTCCCTTGTCTCGTTCTTGACTCCAAAGAAAAATAAGACCGTTCTTACCTCTGCCACATCCGAGTTTTCAATGCCGTCAGGGAAGAACATGAGGGGTATAGCCAGTCCGTTTGGTCGTCATTACCAGGACACCGGGTCAATTATGGTAGAACCTTTTATTGTACCTACTGCGTCTTCAAGCCCCTGCGTAACAACACAATCGACGAAATGGACGGGCCTCGAAGATGATGTCTTCACGTCTTCAAGATGGAGTCAGGACACACCACAATTGCAAGTTGTGGAGGTCGATGATGAACCTGATGCGGAATCAGCGAAGGCTAGTAGTGTAACACTGTCCCAGCTATTGGACGATGTTGTATTACTCGAGGAAAGTATTAAAGAACTTGTAGCAATCATTCATGCCCGGCGGAGTTTAGGGATAGATTCTGTTCGTTACCTCTGAATGTCGAGCTACCACATCAATATTATACAACGAAAGATATGCAGAAAGGTAATAATACACAAGATGAAATCATTCATCTGATGACTTTCCAGTCACCGTCCTACTGCACCTTCCTCCGAGTCCCAGATGCCGTCTTCGCTCTAGTTTTATTTATACTTGACGATACCTTTGCCTTGTCTCCGAGCATACTAGCTTGCAACCTTTCAAATTCTTCGTCATCTGGAGGCTGTGGCGTCATCTTCCGTATTTTCTTGGTTGGCGAACCTTCACCCTCTTTGTTCACAACCCTGCTCCTCTTTTTCGTCCCCCCGCGAGCCTTCGATGGCTCTGCGTATTTTGCGGCAAGGCCGTCGAAGAAGCTGTCCATATTCTTCTGCCTTTTCTTCAGGATAAGGGCTTGAAGCGCTGAATGATCTTCCTCTTCTCCGTCTTTCTCGTCCATATGTTTCTTTCCTTTCCCCTCTGTCTTGCGCTTTCCTTTTTTGCCGCTGCCATAGAATTCATCCCAAACCCCTAACTCCTTTGCAAGCTGCTCTGCCTCCTTGGCTTCCTTTTCACTCTGCTTCCGTCGAACAAGTTTGGCTTTCTCGTCTTTGACACTCTTCTGCCAAGTGTCAAGCATTGGCAAAGTCCCTTTCGCAATTAAGCCGGAGATTATAGTGATGAACCGTGCTTCGTCTTCATGAGTCGAATGAGGTATATGATTCATGATTTCATCTATAGAACCACCAGTACTGGTGTACGCCGTAGCAAGGTCTTCAATCTCTTCATTCGAACCTTTATATGAGGATTTATATCAAGAAGCACAAGAGGAAAGGGATACGCGTCGATGAACTCACCTTGGTATTCTTTCTTCATCTCATCGAGCTTTCCACGTGTGACGCGTTCAAACATGGCCTCGAAGTAGGCTTCCCATCCTTCGTCCCCAGCAGTAAGTTCAAATCCTTCATCTGTCCTTCCAGTCTGATCATACCGAAGCCGCCTATTCTCATCGCCCAGTATAGCATAAGCGAATCCAACCTGCTGAAATTTGGTTGAGGCCGCTGCCTTATCGGCGTCGCTGCCAGTCGCGTGCTTGTCAGGATGATAGACGAGAGCAAGGCGTCGATAGGCCTTCTTTATGATATCTATCGTGGCATCACTTGGAACAGAAAGAACCTCATAGAGGTCGACAGTCTCGAGGTCAGGAAAGATGTGAGTGATGGGGTCTTCATCCATGGCTCCAAGTTCAAGGATGTGTTGTTAGTCACGTGGTAGGTAACCACGTTCAACGCGTTGAGCTTAACACTGGTCAAACAAGTGCAACATGGTTCGATTCGGAGTTTATTATTGACCTCCGGTTGGAATAGTTAGTGAGGTACAGTGTGATGGGACACCACTTTGTAATCTTTGAATTATTGTTTCCTCACAACATTTTTTGAACATGTTTAGGTGATACTAGATGATAAGGTATCGAATAGAGATACTACAAGATGAATCACACGGAATGGATATGAGTATGGCTTATAACAGCCTAGTGGTACCAGACCACCGTGACACGCAAGGAGAGACTACATATGCCTGAACCCAATGGTTCGAATCGAGTAGTTCTCTGCAGACTTAAACCACAAAGTTTTTGCCATAACCTGGGGTTGAACGTTGAACGTCGAACACTCGACCCAATTGATTCATGAATGTCAGGGAATATCTATTCTTACTTTATGAATTCTTCTATCTGTGACCCGTATTGATTCAAAACCGCACACCACAACTTAAACCATACGATGGCGAAAATGAGGCCATGGGTTGCTCCTACCAGGACTTGCGACCACGTATGGTGGCCGAGCCATACTCGCGATAACACTACTGTAACAGCGCATGGGAAAAACAATGCCGGTGGGAGTATTCGCATCCATACAGATGAGGGAAGGGATACGTGGGATGACAGGTGTATAGAGGCAAGGGGGATGTAGATTGCATAGTAGCTGATTGTGGCCGAGTGAGTACTAGGCATACTGTAAAAGCGTTCGTTGTGGTGACAATAGGGACATAATTGTTGAAAAGTCCTCATACCCATAGGTGCTCTTTCGTTTTGATGTCTGATTGGATGGTCGGGGTTGACGTATAGCTTTCTTCAAAATTTTGACAGTACAAGTGCATATGAGTGCACCAAAAGCAAAGTATATGACCGCTGCAGACCGAGTGAGGATGATCACAAAAGCTGTTAGTCCTGTTACGACCAGGTTGATCTGAAGAGAGTTGGATGGGCATATTAAGACAGGATGTCATATACGGATTAAGGACATACGTACATGGTCAAGAAATGACAACCACCATGGACGACGCCAACTTATGGATTGCACCATAACTTAAACGTACGAAACGTCGAGATAGAAATTGGCTTGATACAGATATTGTGTAACGTTTTACCTACCCTAAAATAGTATCACCGGGACAGTTCTGAGAGCAAACCCTGTACCGAGTCCAAGGCGTTTATCACGCTTGCTGCTTTCCAGACGCGTCGCGTCTCTCACTGTCGATAGTTATCATTCAACTTTCCATGATTGGGAACGCATACAGTGCTTTCGTGACTTCTAAGCGCGCCTGCCAGTGCAAGCGGTCGTTCAAAGTGTCAACGAGGATGACACAAATCTCATGCAGACGCTGCTTGTTCTTGCAATATAGAAGGAAGGAAGACCTTATGACCATTGCTGGTGTATAAAACTCTCAACTTGTTTGCACGTTTGGAAGGAACATCTCAGCAATCACCTGGAGCTTTCTGACCGAACGAGAGATGAACCTAACAATGTGTCGTCGTAGTAATCACCCTCTCAACATGTCTCACAACAGCTGGTCACCGGTTATTGATCACCCAGCGAGGTCCATTTGAGGATATGTTGCTAACTATACAATATCTACTGTGTCGTCGACGATTGGTGAATCCTGTTCAACGCCGACAAGCCACAATGCTGAGCTAAGAGACGGGATATCATAAATACTCCAAATGTATATAGAGCGTTTCTCGTCTTTTGCGAATTTGTATGTATCATTTTGTTGTATAATTGTCCTCGAAGATGTGTAGGTGTCATCATCTACTGTGTCGAGTCGACTCCATGACCAACGACTTAGGATTACACTGATTGCATTGAGGAGATTCATTGGTGATTGACTGAGATCGATTGACCCTCCATCTGTAAATGTCCAAACCATGATAGTAGACTGCGCGTGATCCATGCACGAACGGGTTTCTACTACGATGCAACCAATCTAAGTATTCAGACATTAGATAGTTGCAGGAATATTAAAAGTTGATGCGCAAATAATAAGATCGAATCCGTAGTACAGAACAGTAGGTATGTAGGGCGTGATATCCAGAGTAGATATAGCAGGTGTGGATGTCATGATTGAAGAAGTTCATTATTCGATTGAGATGCGTGACATCATTGGGGCAGTGGTGTAAGTAGATTGGCCCTCGATTCTTGGTGGCGATGCTACACAGGGGTGACAAAAACCGTCAGATAATGCCACCACACGATAAAATGAAGATTCCCACCATATGCATTGACTTTTGACGACAACAGCCCTTTGTCAAAGTCTGCGAAGCAACGAAGACCAACAACAAATGTAAGGAATAAAAGAAGGAATGCAACGATAGCTATTACGAGGGTCAGATGAGCATGAAGGGGAAAACATGTAACCCACTGAAAGTTGTGAGAGTCGCCCTCGTGGTTGCGTACTGAGACCGCGATGATGGCTCATAAAAACGGACGAGTTTATATACTGCGGCAAATGATCAAAACTGCCAAGACAAAGACTAGAATACTTACAAACTAAGAACATGCACCGTCGATGGAACTGAATAATCTACTTCTGAGGATGTTAAAAACACTCACAGTAGCTTAGCGCAGCTAGCATCATAACGAGAGAAATGGACATGATCCTAGGCAATCATTTAAAAACTAGAGGATATTGGAAGTGCGAAGGACCTACCACTTAATCTCCTTTTGAACAGCAAGACCACATAGAAACAAAAGGATGAGCACAACCGGGATTGCTGCGATAGTAACACCAAACTCCGATGAGTTTTTCTGCAAGACCAAGATGAGAAGCTACGAGATCATTAGAAGGATATGAAGGTATAAGGGGCGAAATTCAACCTGAATAGTAACCCCCGCGAAGCAGAAGAAGTCAAATTTGAGGAGGCAGATCATAATCTGATACCATTGATACATGGCTGACATTTTGTGGTCAGAATATCAAAAGTAAACATTGACTTCAGAAGCCTTACTTTTCATCTTTCGGTCGGCACCGACAACATGAAAGATTGCCCAGCTAGATATCAAATCAAGATACTACGCGAAGAAAGAGAAGATGGATGTACCCAAATTCTCCGTAGAGGCGTTTGACCCCAAAAAGCATCACGAGCCACGAGGCACTAATGACGCAAGGAGCGACTATCAAGAAGGGTTCCACGCTCTTCCAAAGCGTTCCGGAACCTCCGCATTTCTAAAACGCCATTAATGAAGTGAATGAGGAATTGGGAGGCATGCTGACAACGAAATCTGTCGACGCATCACAATTTGGCGATTGAACCAAGGCGGTTCTCGTTTGATGAACTTGAAGCGCAGCAAAAACAATAAGAGCCAGATGAAATACTAGGAACAGATGTCACCTTGCATTTGCGAAAAGAAAAGAAAGTCTTACGAAGGAGGCCAAACAACTGAATAACATTTCGCAATCGAAGAGCATCGACGGCGATGAAAAGCTCGAAAATTCTGAATCATGCGTCAGCAAGTTTGATGAACAGGAGGAAAAGAGCATCAACTCAGCCATAGCAAACAGCGCTAAGTAACATGGCAGCGTCTGCAGCGAAGAATGAGCAGAAAGTTGTGAAGGGAGAAAACAGATGAAAGACTTTGTACGCTGGATCCTTAGTGAAGTCGACATTTACTTCGACCTGTATAATAGTGAGAACATGTAACACGATTGCTATTGCTGTGCATTACGCGCTTTTCTGAATGTGATTCCAACCATAATCAGCACTACGATCGCCTCTGAAGCACACAAATCTATCTCAGCGAAGAAATCATGGTTGTTTGGGCCTTTGCTGCTCACGAAGAATCACTAATTTGTTTGTCATAAGTTGGCGAGCTCCAGAGATCAGTGGGTCCATCCATACCTGTGAAAATGAAAGCACGCTGGGCTCGTGTAGCGAGAAGTGGTTCAACGGCCATTAGACAATGAATGTTTGGAAAGGAATCAGGAAGGAATCAGGATACGACAAGGGCCACTTGCAAATCTGGACGATTTTGTCAGTTTGTGGAATCCGGTGTAAAGCCTGGTGGCCATCAGCACTGCCGAAGTGACTGTGACTTTGGTGGGCGCATTTGATGGTTGTTCAATGTGAAGCCACGGCCACGTACTTTCTTTCATTGTACTAACATAGCCATGGCTAATGACGAACTCGCAGAAATCAACGGTATCAGGCCCAAACTTCTCTTGCTCGATGGCGAGGAGAAGGAAGTGAGCTCGACTTCAAGGCAAGTTCCCCATCTTTCCATGTTTGAATGTTCACGCATAATTTCAATGTTCAGCGCCTCTGTGTACAAAATCAAACGTACTTCCGACCATTTTTACTGGTAAGAGTTGACCTTGTAGTGTTTAGCGAAAATCATTCAATCTTTATTAGTACTTGTCCCGTACGCCGCTGTGCTATTTTTGACTAAACATCCCTCATCCATTATAACTCCCTTAAAGGCATGGAGAAATCAAGTCAGTGCAACATCTCATGGTCTTCAAATCTATGTTTCGACTGAAATCCTGTAGAGTGGCCATCCGGTGAATGCACGCACCTGCAAGCATATGAAGTCCCTTTTCGGCGACAGATATGAAGAAGCTCGCCTGAAATTGAAGAACCCGAACGGGCCAAAGTCCACGGCTAGAAAGTCTGCTTCTATAACAAAGGCAAAGGCTAGTTCAAAACGAAGGAAGGACGACGAACCCGAGGACGAAGGGGACTGTAAACCGGTCAAGAAACTCCGAAGTGCAACTTCTGCAAGGAGTAGAGTCCAACGAGATGGAGACCATGATGCTAGGAATGGTCGAAATTCTTCTTCTAGGAAGAAGGAAGTAGATGACAGTGAGAAGTTAACCAAGAAAGTCCGCAAGCCTACTTCTGAAGGTGGCAAGGACCAAGGAGACGAAGACGAAGACGAAGACGACGAAAAGGACGATGAATACGAAGACACCCCGACAACAAGCAAAGTTATTCCCGCCCTACTACTGGCCAATAAATGGGACGTAGAGACTGGCCCTGATCCTACAGGTTGGTGGATTTCCGAGAAGTTGGATGGCGTAAGGTATGGTTACTCGAAGCTATCCAATGTTGACTCTGAGAACTATTCAGGGCATTCTATGATGGCAAGGACATAATCAGCCGTTTAGGAAATCCGTTCATTCCCCCCAAGTGGTTTTTAGAGAGTCAGTATCCATACGCTGCATCATGACTATCCAATAATATTTATTTTTCAGAGCTGCCGAAGGACGTCACATTGGATGGTGAACTTTTTGGTGGACGGCGAGAATTCCAATCAACGGTCTCAATCGTCAAAACTCTCGACTCACCTCACTGGAAGAATATTACATTTCAAGTTCGTCATTTCTTGTTGAGATGCAAGCCAAGACCTGAAGGTCGGCCCAACGCCAGATTTTTGATATACCTTCGAAGGGTCACCTCTCATTCGAAGAACGTATTGATATTCTGGAAAAGCTTTTTGGTGCAAATGGCGATTATGCTTCTGACGTCGTCAACGTTGTCAAACACGAGAAAGCAACAAGCAGACAGCATGTCCTTGATAAGCTCAGAGAAGTCGAGAGTTTGGGTGGCGAGGGCTTGATGTTGAGAAAACCTGCATCGTAACCAAAGTCCTTTACTTTCCTTGAACTCGCTAATTGTGTAATAGAGAATACGAGGGTCAACGCTCTGCGTCGTTGTTAAAGATCAAGGTGCCTCTTTGTCTTACAACAAAACCTTATTCGCCGACTAACCAGCCGCCAGACTTTCTATGATGCCGAGGCTGTCGTTATAGGCTATATTCCTGGTAAAGGTAGACATCAAGGTTCTACCGGCGCTCTAAAATGTAAAATGCAATCGGGAAAGGTATGTATTATTGGGCGAAGACTTCCAAGACTGTCTATCACTTTTTCACGTTGGCGACTAATTTATCGCTAGA
This sequence comes from Termitomyces heimii, assembly GCA_003313675.1. Taxonomy (NCBI): domain Eukaryota; kingdom Fungi; phylum Basidiomycota; class Agaricomycetes; order Agaricales; family Lyophyllaceae; genus Termitomyces; species Termitomyces heimii. Next base: position 116,073 of record QLON01002081.1, on the reverse strand, counting down.
CCTTCAACGTTGGTACAGGGTTGAGTGACAAACAACGTAAGAACCCACCAAGAATCGGTATAATCATAGCCTATCGCTTCCAAGAGTTGACGAGGGGTGGCGTGCCTAGGTGAAGAAAATAAAAAAACGCGTTATTGACTCGCGAATGCACTCACAAACGTCTTTCAGATTCCCTTCATATATCGGCGAAGTTCTCGACAAAGATCAACCCAAAGACGCGGAAATTCCTAAGCATCGGCTCTTAGGTAGGAAACGTAGAGACGATTGATTGAGTAATCGCGGAAAGACAGATATTGGACTGGTCCAAGCCGCAATAAATAAATTGGTTTTTAAAGCTACTTTATGTGCATTTTTTCAAGTACATTCTTGTATCAAGATCCTCAATCTCCTCCTTTCTTCTTCTTTTCTTCCACTACATCCACATTATCTGCTGGTATGCCTTTTAGCACACCAACACCGTCATAAATCATTTCGACAATCTCATCACTGACGTCCCCTTGAACGACAATTTCATCTTGTCCTTGTAGGTTCTTCGTTACTGATGAACCAGTTGCAAACTTGGACGAGAACTGCTTAGCTGCTTTCTTCAAATCAACGCCGAATGCCTCGAGACCCAAGACAGCAGTGACATGCTTTCTTTTATTTCTCTCTATCCGCTTTATGATGACCTACAAAAGGAGGGGCGGTTTGATCATTTCTGCACTGAAATCTCAAAGGCACAAGGTTACCTGTGATGCAAGCTTCTTCTTTAAAGCGGCATCAGCCTTCGCCTCAGCTTTCGCCTCCTTTTTTGCTGTGTCCTTCTCCAACTTAGCCTGCGCCTCCAAGCTCAGTGTCCCGACCTTGGATGTAAGGGCATCTATGGATATAAATGAGCGGCATTCAATGACTTCCTTTTGTTTATTTGTTTACCTTGAGAGTAGTACTTATCGTACAAGCTCTCGTGAGTCTCCTTTAGCCATTCCTTGCATCGCGTGAGGCTTGAACCAAACTCGCAGTATTCAGGAGGGAAAGAACAGACTGGAGAACACTCATACTGATTAAATCATGGATAGAGAGGGTGAACTCAGATGAACCTGCGCAATACAGTACTTGGACTGGAGGTACTGGATCTGGAGGAGATTGTGCTGCTGATTCTTCTGCAGCAGGAACAGGCGTAGCTAATGCTTGATTCTTCTTGGATGGCATAAGAGCGAGCAGTTATGGTCATCACGTGACTGATTCATTACCGTCTTGAACGCTGCGACAAAGTGAGAACGCTAAGAGGGACGATATTCCAGGTGCAAGACTATGCTCTATCCTGAAAAACTAATTTTCTTTAGTCGACCAGTTTTTCTACTGTCTCTGTAATGACATATCGAACCTACTCGTCAACTACTCAATCTCCTAAAGGCCAACGTAACTTAGAGCGTTGATGGGTCTTTCAGTGCATTTACGGAATAAAATTAGTCGTTACACTTCAAAACTCCTCATGCTGAAGAATACTGTTAGCAACTTGAGTAGAAACTAGTAACTCTTCCTCCCATAACATGACGATATTCTGTTTGGTCCATGGGATCCAAGCTGGACTGCTGGAGGACGTTTTATCTTTGAGAGACGAGAGAGCAAACTCGGCATCACTTGCACACTTCCTGCAAATACGAAGCAACGAATTCCTCCAGGCCTCCTCGTTTTCTTCAGATATCTTTTCAGATGTTCCCATTATCGTGGCCATCCAAGACTTTAATGCTGGTGTAGGATTCGGCGGAACCGTTGTCTCCTTCACGGGAAAAAGGTGATAAAGTCGAAGAGCCGTGATAAGTCGAAAAGATGGATGAGCCGGAAGAGGTCGACAATGTAAGGTCCAATCACTAGAGATCGAGGAAGCTTCATTCCGACCGCCTGATATGAAGCAAACTCTTACCCCCAATAGCTTTCAGTCAGGAGAATATGTTTCATCCAAGCACCTAGTGCTCCTCTTGATTCAAATAAATTAACCACTTCACTCTGGATGGATATCTGCCCAATTGCGTCCCCACGTAACACGAGTTCAGCACTAATTTCGCTCACGAAACCATATTCAACAAATAGTGTCTGGTTACAGTGTGATCCATACTTCAGGAAAAGTTCGTCATCTTGCTTCGTGATCGTTTTTGAAGGTGATATGAACACAAAATCTAGCCCGAAAACTTTTGACGGCGCCTTCGTCCTTATAGCAAGAGGTTCTTTTGGCGACATATGATTTGAATGATTTGTATGGTTTGCGAAATCGACAATAGGACACATCGTTACGTTGTTTTTACTCGAAGCCAGTTGTTCAAGTCGATAGTAGAGGCATCGGGTATTGACTGATGACATTCCCATTGAAAAAAGATGTTTCTCAAAATTGAGGATGACGGACCATTGAGCCAAGCCCAGAGAAAATCTTCCTTACATTGAGCACCGTTGAGTTGAAGGGAACGAATGATAGGTCCAACTATCTCACAAAGGGAAGGTTGAAAATCGTTCTGTTGCTTGAATATAGTCAAAAGTCAGAGAAGCAGATTATCTATGCATTTTTGCAAACCGACTATGTACTGCTTGACAACCGCCCAGTCAGTATGGAAGCGATCAGCGACTCCTTGAAGGGCAAGCGTAACGTTCTCAGGTAAGCAAGACAGGAGTGAAGAACTGGTAGTGTCCATTTTGGTGCTGCACAACCAGGCTAAGGGATGAGCGGAGAAATCGCGCGGTAGTGTGGATATATATGGTCCAAAAATTGGATCAGACGACGGAAGCGAACCATTTGGCTTGTAAAGAAACAGATGCAGAGACATCAATTGTATCGCAGTCAGATAGCGTCGAGCATGAGGATACAGTGTAGACAACGTAGCCATGTTAAGCAAAGCGCTAGCCGGCACAGAGAACAACTGCACTGCAGGATCACAATCTCTGAGCGCACATAATCCATATCCTGCGCCTTCCAATTGGGCATCAATGACACTATACTCAGGAAGTATGAAAGAAAGCAAACCAGGGCTAATTCTTGCTTGTACTGATAATGCAGGAGAGATATCCATTCCGTGCGTTGCCAACCAGTCCAAGAGGACCTGCCAACCAGGATGAACCTGTTGAGCATTCGTCATGAGGTTTTGCGAGTGAGTTGATACTTATGTATCTTGACTTTCCCAAATTTGCAATAACGTCATTCTGATCAGATAAGCGATATCTTAACTCATTCTGCATCTCAGTCTCTTTGTATAATATGTCAATCTTCAACGCTTCACGTCTTCTTGGTAAAACTGTCTTGGTAACGGGGGCAAGTGGTGGGATCGGAGCCGTGAGTAGTGATGCGCTTGACCTGCCTCGTCAGCTTAAGTTGATATTTCTCCAAGGCGACTGCAGTCTTGTTCGCCAAAGTACGCTGCCTTGGTCACACAATGTGCATCCATGATCGATATTACGTTCGTAGGGAGGGTCCAACGTGATCCTTGTCGCTCGGCGCGCCGATGCTTTGAAAAAAGTAACCGATGCCTGCTTTACTGCCCATCGAGAATCCGGCCTTCAGCAGGGAGGGAAGTTTGTCAGTGTGGTCGCTGACGTGTCGGACAAAGCTCAAGTTGCATCGCTCTTTGACACTGTCCCTCAAGATCTCCAGGATGTCGATGTGCTTGGTATTCTGTATGCCATCTATGTCCGTTCCTTGTACTCAAATAGTCATTGCAGTCAATAACGCAGGATATGTCCTTGGTGTCGAACATGTTGGCGATATTGCTGACGCAGATATTGAGGGAATGATAGCAACAAACGTACTTGGCTTGATCTCTGTTACTCAGTTGCTCGTCCGAAGTATTCTGATTTGATCAGCAATCGTCGCGTATGCATCTAACTGACGTTTTCAACCAGAATTCAAGGCTAAGAACTCGGGACATGTCATCAACCTTGGCTCAGTCGCAGGTCGTGAGGCATATGCAGGAGGTAGTATCTACACTGCGACCAAGCATGCAGTCAATGCATTCACGGGGTCACTGTTGAGAGAGCTGGTCAATACACCAATCAGAGTGACTGAGATTCAGCCTGGTTTGGCTAATTTAATATCTTATAGACTCTTCTTTTCGTTAAATCTATTTTTTTTGCTTTTGTACAGGCATGGTCGAAACTGGATTCTCAATCACCCGATTCCGAGGTGACACTGCAGCAGCAGCAAAAGTTTACGCCGGACTCGATCCATGTAAGCTAATGGAATTACGGCTATTTCTCCTCACCGACTACCCTCTAACAGTGACTGCAACTGATATTGCGGAGGAAATCGTCTGGGCGGCGGCTCGGCCTCCTCATGTGAACATCGCCGAAGTTCTTGTTTTCCCTGTTAATCAGGCCAGCGCCGGAATCAGTTATCGTCGACCAGTATGATTGTGTTGATGTAGTGTATATACCCTTGTACAGATGATAGTAAATGAATGTTAAATCTACATGACTGAATAACGAAGACCAGTAAAACCTCAGCTCTTTCCCTTTTTATTGCGGGCTCTGGTATGTTTCACAATCACTTCCTCCGCAGCCTCAACATCATTATCGTAAACAAATTTCTTAACCACTACGTTCTCTTCTACAAGCTCTGTTAATGGGTTATCAGCATAGGGAAGGTTGCCAAGATTATCCAAAGGCAATGTCTATAAGAGGTAAGTTCAAGGTCAAGATGCGAAGATACTAACTTAATCGCACCTTAGCAGCAGGCGCCAAGCACCCTTTGATAGCGATGTCTTCCATTGGTGGACGACGGGTTCCCAACTTCACCTGGTCGAGAGATATCGTCGTGAACAATCCTCGATCCCATTTTACACGTCTTTCGTTCACCACCGATTCCTTCTCGTCATCGTCATCCACGAGCTTCAATCTCTTAAGCTTTCTCACAGGGGTCTTGTATTCCTCTTCGTCACCTGGTCCTCTTTTGTGTCTCTTCAGTGAAGGGCTGGTACTTTGATCATCCCAATCACTTTCGTTCTCCGTGTCCTTGTCGCTATGCCTATCCTTGTCGTCCGAATGCCCAACGTCTTCTCCAGCCCTCGCTCTCCTAACCAATCGCTCCTTTCGTTTCCTCTTCTTTTCTTCTTGCTCGCGTTGCAAAACGGTTTTAATCTTGACGGCTGGACTTTCCGGTCGGTCTCCTTCCCTTCTGATAATTTCAGTCTCCAATTTTGCCGCCAGATACCTCTGATTCCTGACAGTATTCGAAGTTGTAAGAGCCCTCAATGCAGTAGCGCTCATCCCAGAATAAGTGAAGTCGCCAGTCTGAGAATTCAATTTACGACGTGGCTTCACGTCTGCAGGGACAAATGCATCGGAAATAAGAGATGGGTTGAGAACCTTTCGTACGCGCGTCGTTCGTCGAACTCCATTAGGGATCATTGGTTCCGGTGGCGTAACTACACCAACAGATTCGACAGGAGCCGGGGTCTCTTCGCATGACCGTCCTTCCGAAACAGAAGTTTCATTCTCATCTGGTTTCACTCCGTCGAGTCCTATCTCGGGAACTAGGACTCCTATATGTGTTGATGTAGATGTCTCCGAGGGCGAATGAGATGTCACCATCTGTTTGACGGGGTGCGCCGACGAATTGGTTGCCACATCTGGGGGCCTATCGATAACTCGGCGTAATTGCTGAGGTTTCTTGAGAACAGTTCCTGGGGACAAAGCCTTTGCCCCAGGATTTGACGTGGCATGTGGAACAAGAACACGAGGTACTTGTCGCAGTGTTACTGTGGACTGAGACTTGACTGGAGAAGACGCTTGTACAACAGTTCGTTTCCGCTTCAGGTTGACTTGAGGCTTGTCAGCTGATTCAGGTAGTTTGATTTTGCTATCTGTTCGATAAACGGACGAAGTCCTACTGGAAATCTGAAATTCAAGGCAAAAGCCAGCTGATTAATTCGCCAAATAATAGGTGAAATTTTTCGACTTACGTCATCTTCTGACTTATTTGAATCCGTCATGTCTGTCCTGGATGATTTGCCTTTGCCGACCTGAAATTTTGAACGGGGTTTGGCGTAAGGTTTGACGGTTCTTGTAGGTATCCTACTCGTTGTTTGCTTCAGGGTTGGTTTAGTAGGACTAGAGAATGTAACTTTGGTAGGACCAGCCGTAGTCAAGTCAATCGCCGTCTGGTCTTCCTCTGGAATCGTTGGCGGAATATCTTTCTTTGAAGGCACCAAAGGGAATGGCAACTTGGCGGGCTTCGAAGTGTCACGACTGAAATTTAGACCGGAAGCTGACGTGCGTGACAAAGACGAAGAAATTCCCTCTGAGGGAGGTACAGATTCACCGCGCTCTCGAACCTTGCCTTTCAAAGTTCTAGATGTGACTGGTTCGACAGAACTAGAGCGTTCTTTCGAGGAAGATCGAGCGGGACTGCCGAATCTCATACCTTCCCATTTCTTGGGAACTACAGGTGTAATGACTTCAGAAAGCATCGGCACCCTTCTGGCAGGGCTGTCGCTAGTTGGAATTGTGAACAGAGGCCTATGCAGACCATCATTCCCAACTCGACTATGATTAACTAGAAGTTGGGAGCCTTTCAATGGGGAAATGTGACCCTGTGAGATTGCGTCTTCAATAGGAATTCGCCGCGCTGGTGTCCAGAGGGAGTTGTCCAAGGACGTAGCTTGCAACTGAATTTGATTTGATTCTTGGACTGCCGATCGTGAAGGGCTTGAAAATCTAATCGGACCAGTGGACCGACGTGGCGTCTGCGGCAAGGCTGGAACTGGGGAGGATGGGAGGAAAATTCGCTGTGGTAAGTTACTTGTTTCCTTAGTCGGTTGAATTGTGAGAGAAAATGGTGATGGTTGCTGAGAAGTGACGAGAGAGCTGAGTAAGTCATTGGAGGTGGGCGACAGCGACCCCAATTCGCGAAAAAAGGTGGACTTGGGTGGCGAATGCATGCCCTGGTCCTCTTCTGTCTCTCTGTTCTTTGCTTCTCCTGTCCTTTCGTCTTGTTTGAGATGGGAGACCGTATGCGGGCGTGATTTGTCTGCAGACACCTTTGGTAGTTGCGAAATTCGAGTAATCAACTGGTCAAAGTGTTGGTAACGCGAGGCAATACGACGAGGGCGACTTGATTGGCCAGTCAGCGTCCTTGTTGAATCATCCAAACGGTGAGCAGACATCAGTTGAGCTTTAACACGAACCCCTTCTTCTGTAGAGAACAGTGAGCGAAGGACTGATTGCTCTGAATGATCCTGCTCTGCTTCCTTTACTTTTCCTACCTCGTCTTCACCATGAGAAGATTCGTTGGCAGGTAAAGGCTTGGATACGGCCTGCGTTTCACCAGCCTTTTGAGAACTAGAAAAGTTAAAAGGACGTGAAGCTTCATCAACATCAGGCATGTCATTTGGATGGGATGATCGAGGCGCGGAGATGGACGGCGACATAGCACGGAAAACAGGAGCAGGAGAGGAAAAAGACTCGAATGAGATGAGATCTAGAGGGGTTATTTCCGAACTGGCGCTAGGAATGGTAGGTGGTATAGGTGAAGGCTTCCAGGACGAAGTCGCGGCAAAATTGGAAGGATTTGAAGGTGTGATGTCCTCTACATTGCTGGCACCAATGGTTGCACCATGTAACGAAGCGATCAAAGGAGGAAGAAAAGGACGAAGTGAAGGAGACGCGGGACCAGCCAGTCCTAAGTCAATTGATAGGCTAGGAGGAGGAGAAGGATTGTCATACGCCCGGCTAATTTTGATTGCTAGAGCAGATGGATGTTCTAGAGATGATATGTATAATGAGATAAGTCAGGAAATGTCTTGACTCTGCACTCACCGTCTTGAAAATCCTTTTCTACATCAGGCGTTCCTACACGAAATATTCCATCATCTGCAACCTCTTCATCTTCTGCTACGTTCATCCCAAACTTCTCTTCCTGCGATGGTTCTTGGCCATACTCTCGCACAGGCAATTGAGGCAGAGGTGTAGAAAGACGAGGAGAACGGCGGAGGGGCGGGCTGTGAACCACGGGCTGTAACGAGTCTCGGCGCACAACAATTGAAGCGATAGGCTTCTCTGGAGCTTTCAGTGGACCAAAATGTATCCTAGTTTCCGGAGCATCATAAGCATCCTCAGTGTCGGAAGTTGGGGAAGGAGGTGAAGATGGTGTGACAGTTGTCAAGATGATGGGGGTGCTGGAGGTCATGAAAGTCATTCAATTGTCAAGCAGAATAGCCTGTGAATGAAAAAAAGTGTATATGTTTGCCGGGTACACTGGCTGCAGAAAGGACCACAGTCCCAGTATTTCCAACAAGCCAGGTTTTCAACACAACACGTGACACTTTCACTTGATTGAATTATTTTATTTATGTCCATCATACTTGCTATGTATCATAAACTGCAGGTGTTTCATGTGCCAATAAAATTACATTCAGCCGTATTGCTTCAAGGACAGGCTTGAACCTTGGGCGCTTATCGATTTCATGTGTCTATTAAATACGCAACGCAGCCCCAGATTGTCGCTGAAGCGACGCTCTAAGCTGCCAAATAAATGAACAATCTGTGGAATAATGGATCATGCAGCGAATACAACTACATACCTCGTTATTCTCTCTCATGAGTTTCTGAAGTGACTGAGCTTGTTCATCTATTTTCGATTTCATTTGGCTGAGAATGTCTTGCATGCTCTGTTCGATCTTCAAGATCGACTTCGCAGGAGTATGCGTATTTTCAGGAGAGGGTGAGATATAAGAGACACGACGTCGCTTTGAGTCACCCCTCAAATCCATCTCGCCTTCCTTCACGACGCGATGTTTGCGATTTTTAATATGATCTTCACAGAACTTCCTTGAAGCGTCAGAAGGTTGCCCGTGCTGCTGTTTACCTGTCCAAGTAGAGGCCTCAGAAAAAAATGATTCATTAGCAAAATCAGCAACTTCGGTGACTTTCTTGATAGCAGCCACGAGCATCGAGTCCACCGTGCGCGAGATATCTGAAGTGAAGACATCGAATATTTTATTCCAGACTCTGGAGATAGCTGCAATGTTATCCTCGATACGTTGTTTGCCTTGTGCATGGCGAAGAAGTATGTCTGCAAGAGTAGGCGTGACGGCAGTAGGAACACTGGAAGAAGTTTTTGACAGTATAGATGACAATTCGGTATATGCTTTGAGTTTCTTGTCGTCTCTTTCCTGAGCTATAGTATCCTCTGTAGCCTGACAGACTAACCTGAAAAAATTATAAAGCAGTCAGAACCCCAGAGTAACTAGTACTGCCATGTAATAGCATGCGATAACCTTGAAAGTTCATGAAACAATGATACTATTTCTTGCCGTCGGTCCAACGGAGGGCTACTAGATACTCCAAGTCTGATCCCAGAAGCAAAAGAACAGGGACTAATAGGCATGGCGCAAACAGCATTAGAATTGACACTAGACGTATTATGCAGAGGGCTAAGCCTGTGAAGTTCTTGGGGCTGCGAGTCGGGTTGAGACGTAAAACCAGAAGGGTCTAAGTCTTCAGATAATTTACGCTTAGTGCCAGATACCTGCCGTTGTTTAGCCTAGACGATAACCGGTAAGCGCACGAAGACAAACCAGGTAAGCCTTGTGAGTGTAAGCACTTGAAGGGGTGGCTGAATTTGTCGGTTTTTTTACACCTAGATAGCTGAAATCTCCGTAAGGACCCTGAGATCGGTTCCTATTGCCGTTTCTCAAGGCGTCATCCTTGCTCCGTTTGTTATCTGTGCCACTATCACGATGGTCATCAAAAAATCCGAGAGTCTGGCATCGCGTCTGGTTGGGCGGGACAGTAGTCTGATCATCTTCTGAAAGTAGTTTTTTGAGAAAAAGATCATCTTGAGATAGCAAAGGAGCGGCGCGTGGTTCATATCGCCGCGGCGGAGAACTTGGGGCACGAGGCTTGTCGGGAAGACTGTCTTTAAATTCCTTGCGCGATGATGGAGTAGCTCGCTTTTCTTGAGGCTTGGGCTTGAGTCCCGGCCAGCCTGCATCATCCGGATGAAGAAAACTGGGATCATTAAATAAAGGTGCCACTCTGAGATTTGGAAGAGGAGAAGTCACGGACCGACAATGATTGCCTTGGCTACATCTTGGCACTTTGGAATGCCCGTCAGAGTGAAAATACTGGAGGATGTTTCGATAGGCGTAAGGAGAGTGAAAAAAACGAGACTGACCCTGCATTGATATTTTTTGTATACCATGGCGTGGCTTGGGTAAGTGAAGGCCGGCTATTAGCGAACTTGAATTTGGATCCGCAGCTTCACACGCTGGTTCGATTAGATTGAAGCTTGGAGCTTCGAGGGCCAAATACAGTGGTCGTTCTGGTAGTCAACAGAGCTAACAGCGACAACTACCAACAACAATGTGTTTTCCAATATAAACTCTGTCCGTTCATCACAGAACCCACATGCAAATTTGTACCTACCGTTCCGGGGCTATAGAAGGACGATTCGATTGATCAACCTCAAGCCGGACCCGCGCATCTTTGTGTGGGTGCATCACACTTACTTCCGTCGTACATCATGGGGGCCCTCTTCAGCCTTTTCGGTCTGAGCTGTATGGGAACATTCTTTAGTGTTGCCAGTTATGGACTCTCCGACACGTCTTCTCTCATCCATTTTGCTCCAAAATCCGTTCTCCTCTCCGTTAGGAAGACCAATTCCGACGAGACTGAACAGGTATCGTTCCGGACTCTGATTGAGAGTCGATGTCCCAGCCTCTTTGCCCAGTTTCGCCCCATATGGTGGCTGTTCAAGTATGCCGCTCAAGGGTCGTCCTGTACATAAGTTGATTTTCTTCCTATCAGTGGACACCTTCAAACCATTTATTGTGTTCTCGGCGACTTCTCAAAACGTGACAAGATGTGGTACAATAGGCAAGCAGGCTGTCTGTGATCCTTTGCTGCCAGACTGAGTAACTCAATAGGTCGTATATTCGTCTTACGGATGGTGGTACACTGTACGTCCAGTTTACCCCCTTCCGGATGTAACTCGCTCAACGTCTTCGTATAGTGGACTGGATTTTGGGCCATTAGACGATTCAAAGCTCAAGGACGATGTGCCAATTGTCGTCGTGACGCACGGCCTTACAGGAGGTAATATTCTCATGACGCTCATAGACATTGACTGATTGCGTGAAATCGCAGGTTCCTATGAACCGTATGTGAGGGCTGTACTGAGCCGTGCTTGTGCGCCAGTCGAAGAAGGTGGTCTTGGTTTTCGTGCTGTAGTCGTCAACTTTAGAGGGTGTACGTCTTTTCCATGCTTGATTTCCAGCATTCCATCGAGATGACGTGTTCGTTTTAGGTGCGGGCGTACCCATCACGAGTCCACAAATGTATTCCGCCGGCCATACGGATGATTTAAGGCAGGCGGTGTTTTACATTGCGCATAAATACCCAAATGCTCCCCTTCTTGGATTAGGATTTTCTCTTGGCGCAAACGTATTGACAAGGTACTTGGCGGAAGAAGGTAATGGGTCGCGCATGGCATCTGGGTGTGCCCTCGCTTGTGTAATAACGACTTTACTACTGTATCCAAATGTTTCACTAAATTTCGTTGCTATATAGCCTTGGAATCTTGAAGAAAACAATCTCGGGTGAGTAAAGGATCCCATTGTTACCGCTTTGACGTTCATAGTTTTTCTCGTCACCAGACTTCTCAGGACATATCTGGGCAAACATGTTTACTCCAAAGGCATGGGTGGAAACCTGCAGAACTTGTTGAGACGTCACGAAGAAGCACTTCAGTCAGACCCGGAACATCGTGTGGCCAAAGCTATGCCACCTGCGCTTGCGCTACGCAATCCGACGATAGGAGAGTTCGACGAAACTTTCACTCGTGTGGCTGGTGGCTCTGCACCTACCTTTCCATTTGCAACAGCGCAGGATTATTATCGTTGGGCTTCTAGCCACAATGTGGTTCAAGATATCAGAGTTCCTTTCCTGGCTATCAATGCAGCGGATGATCCTGTTGTTCGGCATGTTCCTATGGATGGCGGAGGGAATGGGCTGGTTGTCATGCAATTGACACCCTTTGGCGGCCATTTAGGGTGGTTCCAAGCTGGTAACGGCTATGTCGATAGGTGGACAACCAAGCCAGTACTGGAATGGCTCAAGCTGACTGGAGAGGACATTGTACGGCAAACCAAGGAGCCAGCTCGACGACTTTACGTAGATGACGAAGGATGGTTCAGAGAAGAAGGAACGCCACTGCTTGGATGCAGGGAAATAGAAGGAGGTGGAGTCTTCGACGGAAACGGTGGAGAAGGCATGTTACAAGGACTTTAGCTTTAGTTAGACTCAGAAATAAATGCTTTTCAATACTTATAAGCCAATGGTATTTGGTTCCATTAGAACAGACGATGTTCTCTACCGTCTAATCACTATCACTGAAGGTGACTCCCTCATCTTCTTGTTCTTCCTCAACCTCTTGTCTCTCATATTGACTAGCATCAACCGATACTGTACCCTCTTCCAGTAGGGTGTCGTCCTCGAGGTTTCTATCACCTCGTTCGAAAAGTTGACGACCTGGATAAGTTGCAGTAGTCCAGAAGGACGAAAGAGACGAAGACTTACCGGTCAGACGCGAGGCTAACCGTTTGAATTCTTCCCTTTCTTTTGGTGTTAGACTCTTCATTTTTTCCTCTTCCTCACGACCTCGTTTCATAGTGACCTCCTTATCGAAGGCTGCTTTCCATGCTTTGAAAGATTCCATTGTTACCGGAGTGCCTCGAGTCCGCACTTCTTCCTCCTGATGACTCTTGATATCAAGTCACGACAATAATTATATGATGTAAGGTCTTACCTCAAGAGCTAAACGTTCTTTTTCCTTTTCTTCCCTCTCGCGTCGTTCCTCTCTTGAGCACACTAATTGCGATAACTGCTCTCTTAAATGCGACATTAATGTAAACGTCATGGCCATTCCAAGATTATCGTTTCCCTGCAAGCAGTACATTTGTGAGGCGGACGCTCTAGCAAGACATGCACGAACCACTGAACGGAGACTTTCGAGAAGGTTTTCCAGCTCCTGATTATCGATCGCTCCCTCTAATGGCTTAAGGGAGAGCCCTGGTAGTGCATCCGGGTATTCGTTGTTGTAGTGAACGCATAGTGTTACTTTGACTAGGATAGTAGAGACAAAAATCAGATTCAGCTCAAAATGTATCACATATCAACGTACGCTCTTCTGAACCAACAGGTGATTCGTCCGGTTCAACAACAAGTTCAATATCTCTATCGGATAATTCTTGATATCAGACTTAGTTGTATCGTGGTAAGAAAATGGTGCATGGATGCATTACTAACTCGAGAGTTCTTCTGGATATATGGACTCCAGCACCTGCCAAGTAAAAAAAGTTATTGTGTTATGCAAAAGCCAAGCTCGGTAAGGACCTCCAACTCTTCAAGAACTGCCTCTGAAGCCATATCAATTCGAATGAAAGTTTTGAGGTTAATCAGGCTGGAGCGAAAACGTCACGCGTCACGACTAAGCACAACCAGGATGCAATTTGGAAAACAACTAGCTTCTTCCTCTCAATGCTCAGAGCAATCACTTCATTAGTCTGGAATACACTGCCCCATCGTCACGGACTTGCTGCATCGTCAGCATTACTATTACAGCTGCGACATGTTAGTTCTTTACCGAGTCGATCTACAATCGACTGGGGAGATATGGTGGAAAAAAATGCTAAAGTGGCGAGCAACTTAATTGAAGAAGAGAGAACACCCGAGGATATCTGGAAGGAGCGCTCGCAGGAGTTTTATACCCTCCGGAGCGACCAACCTCCAGTGTCCACTTATTCAGGTATGGGACTTGTTTCAATAATTTTTTTCTTATGAACTTTGCTTGCACGTCAGGTCGAAGCGTGCCTGTCAAAGGTGGCAACGTTGGCGATGCATATTCACGCCTTCAGAGCATACTTTTCCGGAATAAAGTTCAAGCCCAACTTCGACTGACAGAACGTCATGAAAAGAAGGGCGTTAAACGTCGGAGACTGAGCAGCGAGAGATGGAGAAGGCGATTTTCACACGAGGTAAGAGGAATCTGCAATGAATAACGTTTATCCAACTATTTGAGATTAGGTACGCAAAAAGGTACAATTGGTGGCAAAAATCCGCAACCGTGGAGCTTAGGATACCAGTGAGGCCTTACAAGACACGTAAAGATGACTTCCATCGTCCCTTTGCATACAACAGCATTAAATTTAGATGTGAAGAGACTGTAACCTACCGTGGTTTGTTGTAATGTTGACAAGTGTCGTTTCACGACGACTCGAACATCGTGCGTCTCATCTGGTTGGACACTTATTCGGTTTTTTCTTCCCTCTTCGCGTCTGGAAGCATGTGTCCCACCTGTTCTTAATAAACTCTTCATGAAAGTGGCCATGCGCAGGTTGAGTAGGAAACCCAGACCTATATTAGCCTGGGATATGCACACTGCCACAATTGTCTTCAACTGCCACTCCAAAGGCGGAAATCGAAGTTTCGCTGCGCAGCAAAGCCAATCTGTAACAAGGGGTACAGTCGTTCCAATGCATTCTTTGCTGACTCTTTCATGCATTCCTTTTCATGTCCTTTGAACTGCAGAGTGACCCGCAGCAACACGCTTCTCACGTCATGCGGTCTCTCTTTTGAGTCTTGAAAATGAGGTACACATGCAGCTTTCTGCTGTTTTGAATAAAGACGGTCAGAAAAATGATTTCTACTAGCCTTGTCCAGTGTGTTTTCTCGTACAATGTGCTACAACGTTTGTGTTTCTAAACGATTGAGGTCCTTAACTAACTAGTTCATTTTATAGATTATCGATGGTCGATATTATACAGAATGTAGGGACTTTTACGCAATGGGCACTCGCTTTCAAGATTGTCTTCGTGAGAATTGCTTGTTTAGCAGGCGACATGTGCATCCTACTGGTATGTTGCTTCCGATGTGATGTATAGAAGAACAAGTCTGCCTTACTACTGTTGTCCTTCAGGATGTAAATCGAGTCAATGCATACGTCTAATGGCACTTCCTGTGAGAAACCCCATTAGATTCAGCCATACAAAATGCAACGAATGCAGTATACGAGAACGCCAAGGTACCCTCGGAGTTGACCAACTTTGAAGAACTATATTATAAATGAGCAAGTCATATGTGCTTTTAGGCGACTGCAAAACGATCGTTCTTATTGTGATTCTGCACGACGTACTATTGTTTGTAATACAACATACCCTGTCTGTACTTTTGAGCGTGAGTTCGGATACTTGTAGGAATCAAGCCGAGAACCTCGAGCTTCTTTGGGTTGCCTGTTCTTTTTGAAGCAGCCGTTGGTTATTGGAAAGTGTGTTGACTGTCTTCTGGTAGTGAACAATGGGATTTGAGTCCGGGTTTGCAAGTTTTTACAGCACTGGATGGCAACAAAATGAAGAAGACTTTATCTCCCTTTAATAATAATAATACTCACAATATCTCTATCTGAGAGGGTAGACCGATATCATGCAAGTGACAGATACATAATCGCAAGCGGTCGCGGAGACTGAGATTCTGAATTACCGGCACCTTGTTCTCTATGTATCAAGACAATTGTGCGCATTCCAGCTCAGTTCCCAACTCTTGCTAGGCTGCAGCCTGTCATAACTCTAACCATCTATTTACAATTGTGTCCATTTGTGCGATGGAACTATTATTATTATGTGGCACAAATGGCACTCGAAAAGTAACCCTACTGTATACAAAAAGCAACAGACTCCCGGGGTTCCTTTTATGGGCAGCGTTGTCAACCACTCAAGAACAATGTCTACACGGTACATAAAAGCAAGAAACTATCGTGCAAGTGTGGTCTCTACCATATACTCTCGCAAATTTCGAACTACAAACCGCGCGTGTCCTTTGACTTGACGTTTAAAACCAGATGCATATGCATAATCTGAGATATTACATCTCAGCATGTCGATTGACAGAAATGCGTGTTGGCCAAAAGCTTCCCGAACGCGGTCATAAAAGCCACAAGAACAATCTACAAATTGTTCCAGAGTCGTGGAGAAGGTTGGAAAGTATCAAGTACCTGTCGAATGATGAGCTCAGTCAGCAAATCAGAAACTGTACGGGGCTTTGTACTATTCGTTGCCACTCAGCGACCTGATGTGACTGCTACGCATACATAGGGACGAGGTTTATACCTGAAAAACCCATGGACCTATCGAGTTTGACCATCCCTTGCCCTCTGTTAGTTCCTTCAAACGAAGCTGAGCTCGGGAACCCCATGACAATAACTGGGTACTTCTACAAAGTTCTATTTCTATTTCTTCGGGACTAATAGAAGCATCTGTAGAATAATTCCTTGGATAACTCTTCCATTAGAAACGACACAATGCGCCATGCATGCCGCTTTTCCAGAGGCCGTGAAGGATTATAGCTTTCACTTAATTGATGACCCACAAGACTTAGACGAGGCCATATTCAAAGTCGCCTCTTGGTCAAAGATGGATCGTAGTGCAGGCGGATTAGCTATGACCCGGTTAGTCGTAGCTTTTCAACCTCCGTGGATATTGTCCGACAAGGATATGGAGATGTTTCAAAGATGTACATCGGTAAGCACCGACATGGACTACGCGTGCTGCTGGTGTCTGACGGTTCTCAAACTAGTTCCCACCTTTTAGACAAATGGGAAATGCGTATCCAATTTCCGAAAAGCTGGTTAGCCACCACAGGCTTTGGGCGAAGGTTGTCGCTTCTCTTTGCATCTAACTGACATTTTTGACTTAACCTTGCTTGATTAAGGTTTACGATCTCTGCATTAAGCAACGGACTCATTGGTTCGTTTTGACATCTTATAATAGATGGGTTTTCGGAGCATTCTCGCCAGGTAAACTGTATCATCAAATTGATGGAGACGCTCGCGGCTTATCCAGCCTTTCAGGATGGACGCATGCCTTCGTGACAGATGTTTTCAAGTATAATGCACATGATCCGACAATCGCAGAATTCTTAATGT
This sequence comes from Termitomyces heimii, assembly GCA_003313675.1. Lineage (NCBI taxonomy): Eukaryota > Fungi > Basidiomycota > Agaricomycetes > Agaricales > Lyophyllaceae > Termitomyces > Termitomyces heimii. Next base: position 99,137 of record QLON01002081.1, on the reverse strand, counting down.
ACTGGATTGGATCTGCCATGCACTTGGTTGAAACATCAACTATTCCTAACGTAAGTGTCACCAGCTATACAACGATGGTATGATATCCTTCTCACTTCTCTTTCGACAAGCATCCAGAACCAGTTCAAAATATTTTAACGCCCATCGGAATCCCCAACCAAAGAGCCCGTGTTAGTTACGAAAACGTGACAGAATCAGAATCACATTGGGATGGAAAAAGCAACGGTAAATCTTGTCATCTTTTCAAACCTGTAGGTCTCGTCTTCATTTTTTATCCAGAGGCGCCCTCGTCTGCCGGAGTCGCTTTATTAGATACAACCGATGTCGTCTCCAGGATGTCCGATGATTCTTGTCCTCCATACAACACGGCCGAATATCACGCTGTATTGCGACAGGGTATTATTAAAACATATGTCGCACAGCAACGGAAGGCTTTACCTCCAGAGGATCCGCAAATTCTTCCACGGAGTGTAAAACAGTTGCAGATCACTCCTACCAATACGCCGATGGGAGAGTGGCTAGTCTGAACCTGAGATAAATCGTCACTATAACACTTTGATATGTCGGACTGTAATTATGCAGATATATTTGTGTTAAATACTCGATTTCTGGCTATGATTCTGCTTCAGAGACACCAAAAAGGCTCCTGGAGGGCGTGTCTCCACCATGAGATGAGTTTGGTGTTCTACCTGAAACATCGGTAGATGAATGTTGCAATGCAGCTGAGTTAACTGAAGGCACAGTTTTAACATAGAGATTAGGCTTTGGTGATGATGGAGGGGGTACCTAAACAAGGATGAGTACACACAGAAGGCAATCCAGAACTCCACATACCGCAAGAATGGAAGAAAGATATGGATAGATTGCGGCATCTTGAGCCGAGTAAAATTCCAAAAGAATACTTAGAGCTTCTGTCAATCAATCAGAAACAAGAGAAATGGGAGATTACCTGACACAAACCTGAGACAGATGCGAGTTCTGCTTCGTTAAGAGCGAAGTATTCAATGGCATAACGAGATGCGTCAGGTGATGGTGGTTTGTGAGTAGGTGGTGTTGGCAACGAAGCAGTAGGTGCTGATGTGGATATTCGAGCATCGAGGGAAGGGGAATTCGGACCATCAGATATGCGCTGAGCTAGAACATAGCAGGCGGCCGCAATAACCTTAGGGGGATACAGAATACACAAGGGCGTGCGATATCTATTCATAAAATCGTTTAATGACAGTTAATCAGTCCAGATATAAGATGACGCACGAATCATGTGCGATACACCATGTGTACTCCTGTATTAAGGTGTCCTTCTCATACGCGTCAAAGAGGTCGACGAGCTCAGCATGAGGACTTTCCACTACAAGGTCGAAGCAGATTGCCTCAAGTAGATATTCTTCGATATGAAGTATTACGTTTGAGAATTGATCAACCTCCTGTAAGACACTTGAGTCGGTAGTAGAGCCCAGTGTAGAAATAATACCTTGCTGTCCAGGGGAATATTATTTGCATCGATATTCTGTATTTTTGCTTGTCCGACTCTGGCCACGTCTCGTAATTTCCGGCCGCATTCTTCAGTCTTTGTAGCAAGGAAGATACTTGAAGCAGCAACGTCCTAGAAGGCAGATTTAAAGGACCACAATAGGTTGTTGGAGAGAAGTACCTGACGATGAAAATCTTCTGACGAGTATCGCATATAGAACCTATGAAACCAAGTTGCTGCGGTGAACATAGCTGAGCTCGGTCTATATGGAGTTGAATAGAGCCTCATGTGTTGCGACAAGTTTTCACAAACAGGGAAAGGGATGATCCCAGACGAAAGAGAAATTCAACACCTCTTGCTCGATCGTACATCTGTTTATCAATCGGTATGTTACTAGACGGACACATTCTGAGGGAATCTAGCGAGAAAAGCCATTGGGGGCGAAGAGACATGCAGACCAATGACAAGTGCGCCGAGAGCAGATTCCAGACAATTACATAATTGATCTGACCCATCTCTAGGCTTCCGTTGACCAGCATGCACCCTAATACGATTTCATCTCGCATCCATGCGGGCTTTCTGTCATGCGCAATATGCCTTCTCAGAACGAAGTATGCCACTTAATGTGTTATTCCATTTGTATTTGAGTATGAGAATCCGAGAATAGATCTCTGCACACATGTGGCGGTCTTGCGATTCTACCCCTATTCACCCACATCATCACTTTTGGCTATCTGAATGTATCTTTGAAACTCAGGGTAGAAAAACGTTGAAGCACTTGTTTTGTTCTCGGCAATGTGTGCTGATGTCCGACCTATAGGTTAACTTGGTTGGATCCTGGTATACATAAAACCTTTACCCTCCGAGCTCGAGTATTCTTTGCCCGATTAGTCCAGAGTCCCGGTATCGATCATATACAGCTGTCGCACTGCCCCATCTGCAGTTTAAGGCGTGCCACATGACTTGGCAAGGAACATCCATCTTCTTTTAGATTCACGCTTTAAAGATGGATTACAACGGTACGGCTCTCCGACAATGAGGCCACCTTCCCGGTCACCCACATGATAAAATAAAACGGCAAGTCGGATATTTCTTTCATCACCAGACGGAAAAGCATTCGTGGTATTTTCTTTTTCGACATCATGGACTTAGGCGTAAGAGATCTCAAGAAATTCATACTCCAAAATATCTTTCGGGACAATGGAGATCAAAGACCCAATACTGACTACCAGTACACAAATACAATGAGAAAGCTACGATTTATTTTCTGCCTCCACCCTGTCCGCTTTGACGAGAGGCAGCTTGCAGACAAAAACGACACATCCGTTGGAATGTACGATCTGTTATTGCTAGATCAACGAAGTTTTCTTGCTTATGAAAGATATTATTCCTACTGTGCTGCTGAGGAAATTGTCGGCTAAAATGGGATAACCGGTATCAGCAAAGAGCAGAAGGCCGGTTTTGCGCTCTCACTATTGCCAGCAAGTAGATCTGCAATTTGGGCCGCATTCTACTGCTCCGCCGGGATGGGTTGAACTAAACTTGCACCAACGATCTTCGCATTGGATCTACGGTTAAAAGATGAAAAAATCCGATTGATGGTACCGTCGGGATCTCACCATCTCGTCGGGCTGTAGAGCGCGACGTCAGGCTCCCCGGAATCAGGCGCATCATGAGAAGCCTTACCAGATTATAGACGTGATTGCAAAAGGCATAGATATGTTGGACTCTGTGCGACGCATCGGTACAGATTGAACTCGGGGAAAATGTGGCTTACTGGCGCCATCTACACATTATGAGTAAAGGGAATGGATGAAAGATCCGATGATTGTCGTGGAATTGTAGCGATGCCTGCCTTTATACCACAAGCCTTGCATGGCACAAGCGAAAAATAAAAATAAAAATAAAACAAAACTATACAAAGCCCATATTCAATGACACAATCAAAGCCTCCTGGACAATGTGCTATCAAGGTGAAGACGTGCTGGAAGTGAACAACGTTGTGCTAAACCCGAAATCAAGTGACATCTTGGTATGGTCTCAACCGAATCGGAGGGTATCAGGACCCCGGATTATCATAAATCCTTACGTACCGGTTTGGCGAAACTTTAGGCTGTTCAAATTGGCGAAATTCTGACTTTATGGACCGGGCTTTTCGGTCAAATTGGCGAAACTTTAGTTTTAGGGACCGGAATTTTTGGTCAAATACAGGTACAGGGCCATATGCAACCTCAAAAGAACCGTCAAACAGTGGAACACTAAGTCGGGCATTGTTTAAGAAGCAAACAGACCAAACTTTGTGGTTACAGAGGAAAATTGAACAGCCATTTCCATAGATTCTAGTTCACTTCACCTCACTCTGAAAACGTATAACGGACGACTTGAAGTAGAGTCAACATTCTTAATCTTTAGTTGTTGCCTCAGCATTCCACGGGACGTTTAGGTTTTCTACCGAAAAATAAGACAATCGGTGGCGAACCTGGGGGTTTCTCAAGTTTTCTTGGAAAAACGAAAACTTTGGTGACAAATCAGACAAAAATGAACAAAACACCCCTCGGAATTTGTAAATGGCTGGCAGGACATTCTGGGGTCCTAGGCTATCAAACTGCTATCAGAGGCTTGTTTAAAGTTATCGGCTAAAATGCTAAAATCTGATGTGAAGTCATGGACAATTTCAGAAAATGCCTCACAGAATATATTTTCGCCGAAAGGAATTAAAATATTATGCCAATGGCCTACGGTTGCCGAGAGGGGTCAAGGTCTATTTCGCATCACGTAAGTGATGGCTTGCATTTTTCACTGATGGGGTCCTACCTGTAACACTGTGACAGCACGTGCAACCATTGACCACGTCGATAACTGTCGCTGTGTCGCGTCGCGTCACATCTTCTAGTTGGTTTCCATGTCCTCTGTTTCAACCCTAGCTGTATGAAGTTTCTTAGCTCCTCTGTTTCTACTCAATGGAATATCAACATGGAACCAGTTATAAGACAAGTTGCAGTTGAAATTTCATGCCTAAGGACTGAATAAGTATTTATATTGTGTGGTACTGAGCCAACTCATCTGCTTGGAGCAATCTGCTTGTGCAACTTCATTTGGGATTACACCTGGGCCCATGAAGAGGCAAATGCTCACTGCTCCCAGCAGGTGAGTTGGATTAAGAGATATGATCTTTATGTGCAGGGTCAAAGTCTGGGGTTTTCCAGCTCTGAGAGTGCATCAAAAAACTTCATTAGACTTCCTGTCTCTCCCCATGTCTATTTACCAGAACTGCAGTCAGGAATTTTTGCTTCTAAAGTTGGATGTCTTGTGTAATAAATATGTTAAATCAGAAGGCAATTCAGCTCAGAGAAAGTTACTATTAGGGTGAGTTTCTGCTTGGCTTAATCACTGGCTATTTTTGATGACCTACAAAGATTCCACTGATTCTTTCCTGTAGGATTGTGATTGTGGTAAGACATAAGAAGAAAGAAAAGCAGTGAATAACTCATTCCTGCTTTTACATCACAGAGTTACATATGATTTACCCAGCATCTCTCACTCAAATAGTGCCAAAATCTCTTAAAAATGTCTCTTTTCCTTTTCAATGTGTTAAACAAATGACACCTGAGTGCCACAACACATACTCCTTTGTTGGATGGCTACTGTGCTAAAAGCTTTGACATGGCCACTGCACTGAAAGCTTTTACAATAACCATTCATATTACAAATACCTATATATAAGACTGAGGGTGAACAACCAAACTTATACTAATTTACACACTGATACTTACTGTCCAAGTAGATTTAAGCTTACTTGATTTACTTAGGTACAATGAAATACAGTTGATTATACAAGACTGAGGTTCTAAACATACTTTATTTACTTAGATCTATTGTTACACAGTCTGCTTTCTAACACAATGAGATGTCAATGCTCACAAGACATTGACTTGCTGCGAGAGCCAAGAGTACTGGCAGTACAAAAAAGTTCCTATTGTGTGCATCGGTGAGAAACGCATGACTTAAGGCCAGACCAAGGATAAGCTATCTTTTTTAGCTCACATGACTTAGGCATGACTCGAAATCCACTGTCACGGAGTTCCAGGACCCCAGATACTAGCTACGATTTGTAAGTGATAACATCAAAATAGACCTTGACCCCTCTCGGCAACCGTAAATGGCCGCTCAACATCCCGTGCAGCCAATAAAAGGCGAGAGCGGAGGCAAAAATGTATGATCGAAGCGGATGCAAAACGGGATATTTCGACATAACATATCGGAAATAGTTGAACTGCCTTTTCAGGACTGATCAGGGATCACTTTTACGATCAGACATGATAAGCTGCCTATACCTAGTCCATGGGCTTGTAGAGCCGAAATGTAGCAGAAAGACGATATACGGTTATATTCATTGTTTATACCCTCCATAAGTAATGATAGCAGCAAAGACAGAGTCACCATGGATCTAACAAAGTAACTTGATATGGCCTGATCGTAAAAATGATCCCTCATCAGTCCTTGAAAAGGCAGTTCAACTATTTCCAACACATGTGTATAGAGGCTGTTGTGCGTTAAAGCTTCCTGCGTAAGGATCGAACTTCCCTCAAAAATTAAAATATCTCTATGGTACCAAAGGTTATCGGCTATCGTGATGATCTATGTGGATGCCTTGACATTAGATGAATACCACATGTTCTTGTCGTCATCGTCATGTTTTTAACCCGCGAACATTCCAACAAGGTATTGACTGACACCTTCGGGCGTGAGACTGCCAACGTCCGAGAAGACGAGTGAGATTAAGTCTGGCCTATAGATAATCTCATCTCAGCAACAGGTAAAAGAACAAAATAGTTGCTGGGCCACCTTGTATAATCGACCTCGGGATTATTCTGTGATATCTGTTCTTGTGTGATCGTAATTGGCGCCGCATCGGAAGAAGTGTCATCCAAAGAGGTGGTGGGTTGCATGGACATAGGAGGTTGTAGCCGCGGAGAAGCAACCTGCTTCGGACGAGAGAATGAGAAGATACGTGCATTTTGGTTTGGCAGGTCGTATTGTGACAACGGGAAGAGACGATGAAATTTGTAACTAAGCGAAGATGTGATGAGTCTGATGTAGAGGCTCCAATCAGAAAAATAACCTTTCGGCGAGAGCATAGAACGGTTTATTTGCTGCTTTTGCGATGATCGCTATCTGGTTGCTCCCCACGGCGTTGATAAGCCCTCCGCTCTCTACCACGGCCTCAGATCCAACAAGGACAAAGTCGACTTTCTCCATGACGTATGCGACAGCCGAATCTAAAATGACAGTACTGGGGATACCTGCCGCGGTGAGAGCCTTGGCAGTTTTGATTCTGCCGCACCAGCCGTTAGCCGGCAGGTACCACATGTACTTCAAGGTACGTACCCCAGACCGCGAGGACGTGCTTCGGTGACGAAAACTTTGAGAGACGGTTGAGCAATGTGGAGGCCTGAATGGATATAGAAATTGAAAGACCTGATATTCGTTTGTGTTGATGTGCAAGCAGAAGAGTCTGCATGACGACTCTTGAGTATGAATGAGTGAGAATCTGGAGAAGATCAGAACGAGAGGTGGCTGGTGAATGAGGGCCAACAGACGACGGAGCCATCCTTGATGAAACCGACTGCAAGTTGGGCTATCTTTTGACGGTATGTCAGGGCTTCTTTGGCATACTGTTGTCCTTGCCGTACGAGCTTTGTCTTGAGATCGGCGAAACTCTGTTGGCATTGTTGGTAAGACACGAGGCAGAGCTGAAAAAGGCATACGACAGAATCGTGAGGAAAGAGGGTGACGAAAGTGATGAACAGTTCGCATCCAGCATTGAGGCTGATTGGGTTAGTGGACCGATTGTTAAGGACCTTGGCACCATCATTGAGGTCCTTTACAAGCTCGAACATTGTGCCAGCTAGGTGGCCAGTGAGGTAGGAGTGGCCAGGAGGGCGATGGACTTGCCTGTGGAGTTTTCAATGAGCTCGGTGAGGGCGAGGATGGCGGCGAGGGGAGGGGAGATCTGGTGGAGGTTGTGGTGAGCGGGGCAGGTGGAGGGGCAGGGGATACCTGGGCATGGAGAAGATGGCGCTGGTAGGCGAGATAGACGTCGAAGGGAGACATGGCCGGAAAAGGAAGGATGAATGGCGGGGCGGGACACGTGTATTTTCGACCGACGCTCGATCGTGATCGTGCCATGTTCATTGTTCCCTTTCTATAAAAGCCGTCCTGTGGAGGAAAAAAAAAAACAAACCATGGCCCGCCCAAGAACCGAAGTCATCTTCTCCAGCGACGTCCGCAACATGGACGACTGGGCCCGTCGCACTCACATCCCTCTCACCACCGCTGACGCCCTCGGCGCCACATATGCCCGCGCACACCGCTGGTTTCAAGCCCTCAAGCTCAGGCTTGTCCGCGAGCACAAGTGGTCCGACGCCCCAACTCCAGACCACCGTCTCTTGTTCTCTCTCGAGACCTCCTCAATCTGGCGTTCTTCCGCCGGCCTCCCCGCAGGCCCACAACTCAAGCTCCAGCTCCCCGTCCATGCCAGCTCCTTCTTTTCCCCAGAGCGTCGCGTGCAGTGGCAAATGGTCTTCCACAGCGACACTTTCGAGTCTGTACGCAAAATTTGTCCCCCCGTCACCGACATTTTGAACCTCATCCAATGCCTCCTCACCGGCCTCGTCACTATCTCTTTTGAGGAACGCCTTCCGGAGGGCACCTACCGCACCATCCGCGGCTTACCTCCTGTAGAATGGATCACCCAGAACGAGAGGGATCTCCTCCAAGTATTTGGTCCCGATCACTATCGAGCTTTGGCCAGAGCCTGTCGCGACACACAGTCGTCTTTCAAACTCGAGGTCATCCCTCATTAGCCGGCTCACGCCACAATTCATCCATCATCATTGACAGACCTCTTTGAACAGACTTTTTTGCGCAACTTACTTACTTTTTCTAATGCCATTGATCTCTTTGGCCTTCATTGTTGTCACATATCATTGCTTTCCTCCCTACATAGATTTCTCTAATCATCATAACCAAGATACCATCGACATATAATCACCTTGCAACGCACCATCGTCATTACCCTGCTACCTACATCACCCATCTAATTCTTACCCCTGTCAGTGACTAAATATAGAAAAACAATTTTGGTCATTTCATTCATCATTTCTTCTTTAAGAAAAACAATGTCCAACGCTGTGGTTTGTCAGAATCCCTCTTGTCCCAATGGCAATCCACCTTCGCGCCTAGAATGCCCGACATGTAACAAGTATGTCCTGCCTTTGTCCATTACTGCTATCCCTTACTTCTTCCAGGCTAGGAGTCAAGGGCTCCTTCTTTTGTGGACAAGAATGCTTCAAATCAGGATGTAAGCTCACACCTTGTTCTACAAATGCAACAATGACTACATCTTAGATCACAGGGGCAGGTGTTCCCTATCCATACAAGTCTATTCATCTCATCGCCATCTAGAAACAACACAAAGCAATCCATACTTTGGTATCCGGCAAAGCAGAAGGTCCGACTTGAGGAAAAAAAAACTTACATTCACCAACTAAAGCCGACTCCTCTAGATGGCACGTATAACCCCTTTCCCAACTACGCCTTTACAGGCGCAATCCGGCCAGTCTATCCTCTTAGCAAGACTCGCGTCGTTCCAGACCATATACCCCGCCCCGACTACGCTGCTGACGGTAACATAATCAACGCTACACAATAATCTGATCTGACATTATGCAGGCAAGCCTGTTTCCGAGGCAAGGCGCGCTGGCCAACCACCTCGATTGTTAACCCTCGAAGAACAGGGAAAAATGAGAAGATCATGTCGTGTACGTTGCGCACAACTATTGAATCTCTAAGAGTGTCACACTCATTGACTTGCTGCAGCTAGCCCGAGAAGTTCTCGACCTCGCTGCCTCACATGTACGCCCGGGAATCACGACCGATGAACTGGATGAGATCGTGCATAATGCAACGATTGAGCGGAACGCCTACCCATCCCCTCTGAACTATCGCAATTTCCCGAAATCTGTATGCACGTAAGTCAACTCTTTCACGCGGCCTCAACTACCAACTGGCCCTGTCTTTAGGTCCGTCAACGAAGTCATCTGCCATGGAATACCGGACCAGAGGAAGCTGCGTGAAGGAGATATTATCAACATAGGTGAGTTCGTATACATCCGATGATAGATAGTATCTCAACAAGCTTTGACCTGAAGATGTGTCCCTGTATTTTGAAGGTAGGCAGGCGTGCTCACAACCGTCACCATTCCCCAAAAATATGCGTCTCAACAGGTTATCATGCTGACCTAAATGCTACATACCCTGTTGGCGAGATCGACGAAGACTCCAAGAAACTAATTCGCACGGCTCGTAGCTGTTTAGATGAATCAATCAAGATATGTAAACCAGGCGCTTTGTTTCGCGACATTGGAAAAGTCATGCAAGTCTTACATGCTTGATTCTTTCGTGACCATTGACTAATCTCGAAACACTAAGAGAGCCCATCGCACGTGCAAACGGTTGTGCAACGGTGCGAACGTATACGGGGCACGGTGTTAATGATCTCTTTCATTGTTCCCCCAATGTACCGCATTATGCGAAGAACAAAGCAGTGGGTACAATGAAGCCTGGGATGGTGGGTGGATTTGTCCTCATTGTCAACCTGATCTATTGATTGTTCCATATCACAGGTTTTCACTATTGAACCCGTATGTTGTTACTTGTTCAAATCCATTACAGGAAAGGGGTTAATGTAATCTACTTGACAGATGATTAATTTCGGCGGTAATTGGGACGAGGTGCACTGGCCAGACAATTGGACGGCCACCACGGTTGATGGGAAGAGAAGTGCCCAGTTTGAAGAAACCCTCCTGTACGTGCCTTGTAACCGGCATCAAATGGTTTGACTAAAGTAATTGCAGAATTACGGAGACGGGGGTTGAGATCTTGACTGCTGGGAACAACTAGTCGTCTTGCCCAAGATGGATTGCATATCTATGAAAACTTAAGATGTGCGGACAGACGCGCGTATCTACAACGTGTTTCATAGAAAAATATCGGATTGTACACTAATCCATATGACTGTTCTTGGATCGGTTTCTGTTGATTTCATAGTTCAAATTGTCAGTCGCCTCGGGAAATGTCTCCGTTCGATTGACTGCCGCAAGTCGTGCAACGTGTACGCTGTCGGAAAGGCTATCTTTGCGTAAGCGATGGCCCTGTCGGGGATGCAAGCCCTGATCTGGAATTGTCGGAAGACTTCGTAGTCTTTGTAAATCTGCGAAGGAGCTCTGACGACTTTTTGGTCTCTGACTAACCGACAGTTCGTCCATTGTTGAAACAACGCCAATCACATTGTCATAATCGCCAGTGTCGTCATTGTCAGATTCGTCTGGTGTGCCAATGCGGCTAGACTCGTCGCCAGATATTCCACTCCATACACTTGTTCCTCGTCGGGCACTCCGACTCCAACCAAACAAGCGCTCATCTATCCATGTCATTGGATGGGTCAATCCAAGACCTTGAGCATCAACCGCTCCAGTGCTGCTCTTTCTACGCCACAATCCAGGTGTTCCGGTCGACGGGGGTGCACTAGCAGACGGAACCAAGATGCGCCACTGGAATTTCCTTATGAGTACAAAATCAAGATGACAGAGTTATGACTAGTACCTCATTAAAATCCTCGTAAAGCTTAGGACCAAAATCATTGATCAGGTCAGCAACTTCATTGGACAATTCTTCTCTGATCCGTTTGAGCTTGTCAAGGTCCCTTTGTTGGCCAGGAACAAGGGCGACGACCAAAGGACGTAGTGATCTTTCATGATAAACATTGTTAATAAACAGTATCAGCTACAACTAGAAATATGCTCACTTAAGGACATCCATACCAGCCTCACCAAATTTGAGGGCAGCATAGTTCATAAAAGGCAACGCCACACAGACTAGGAATGGGGTAGCAATTCTCCACTGAAGGGGTGCCCTAGCCCGGAAGGCAATTAAGGTGGCGAGGAAGGCATAGAATATGTACAAAAGTGGAGCGACGCCTAGGCAGATAAGGACTTTCCAAGTCGCTAAGACGTCTCGCCCTGCAATCTTGACGACAGATGCAGCAAGAGCCTCTGAAAACCAGGTAATCAATTCCAAATGACAGGAGAATAGACATAGACTAACCTTTTGCTTTTTTCCGTGATATCAGAGAAGCCAGAATGAACATAGGCCCATTGAGGATGGTGCCTGGCAGCGCAAGTATTGTCCAAACCATGAGGAGCCCCATTCGATAAATCAGCAAGCCCAAAGTCTTCCAACCTGCCTTCTGAGCTCTCGGAACCTAGCAGAATGAAGATCAATGCGAAGAACAGTTATGGAAGGAAGTGTAATACTTGATGATCACGGAGACCAAGGTCTCTTACAAGGCGGTTATACTTGAGTACTCCTTCTCGAAGTTTCTGAACTCGTGGTTCATTCTTAAAATGAGTATAGCCTTCCAAAAGGCGCTTGTTGAGTTCAACAACTTGGCCAAGCGTCAAATGTTGACCAGGAGTTTTATATAAACGCCGAACTGCTTGGATCAGCTAGATAATAATTGATATATGTCACTGAGTGAAAGCCTAAAGCAACAGCATTCGACGAACCATCAACGTATCATAATCCGGAGCCCTGACTGTCACAGTTTTCAACGCATCATAGATAAGATTGAGGGTTCGCGCTACGGCTTCTCTTTTCTGTGCTCCCCCTTGTTTGAACATTTCTATATGCTCTTGAGGAACATCAAAAGCGCTGCCAAATTCGACCACCGCCCGTGACCTGAATCTATGGGCATGGAAGTACGACAGCCCCACTGGAACGATCTTGACACGGACATTGGGGTCGTTCGCCATCGCACCCAAAGCCATTATTGACACCCCAGCCTTGAGAGGTAGTAAATCTGTACGATCATGGCTACCACCTTAGAGAGACTCGTCATATTTTACATCTTACTTGTCATTGTTATATACGAACCTTCAGGAAATATGCCAATACTTCCACCCTGAGTCAAGCACTCGTACACATGACGATACATATCTTGTTGGTCAACGTATGGCATTTTCTTGAAGTCCAATCCTTGAATTCCCTCTCGTCGCAGTTCTGACACTTTCTCCCTGATCCTTGACGTCCCTTTGCCACTTTCACCACCAAACTCTCTCTTGATTCTCAATTCAGTGTCGGAAATCACTTCGCTCACTTCAGCAACCAAAGAGTTCAACGCCTTAGAGAGCATAATTTGCATTCTAGGTTTTAGTTCCGAGGCAAAAGTAGTGCCGTCGCCCAAGATGAGGCAAGGGTCGTCAGGAGATAGGTAGATGCGTCCCGTAGCAGGTGAAACATAATCCGCAGCCCGAGCGACGGGAACTTTGTCATGGCCGTAAAATCAAAAGTATTAAAACCGAATTCAAGGACTTACTACTATCCATGAGGCGGGCAAAGAAGCCGACAGCTTTTCTTTCCATACTCTTTGCAGCAGTAAGAAACTGAACACGGCGATGTGTCTCCTTGTACACTTCCAAGGCCAAAAGGAGCGGGTCAAGAAACTACATCCGGAATTGGTTGAACAAACATTTTCTAAGCACTAGATGAGCCAAAAGTACTTGGTTGTTGTGCGGTGCACCGACAAATATCACTGGTCCGTCACGAGGTATGTTGAACGCGCCTCGAGGTCGTATCTCGCGGAAGAAAATCTGAGTAACAATTCTCCAAAACAACATTGCAGCATCGTAAGTTGCTGAACTCTTAGTAACGATGGTCATGGGTACAAGGAACAAAGAGAGTGCAAAGGAGTGTTCTTGCACCCGGTACAAAAAAACAAGACCAAATATGCTAGTACTCAAGATCGTTTGAGAGACCATCTATATTTTACACATCCGATGTAAACAACCAAGGAACAGCAGATAATGACTGCCAGATGTATGCACGTCAGCCGGGAGAAGTCCGAACTGTCCGACTTTGCGACGAAGTAGTGCTGAATGTGCTGGATCGATATTGGAAAATATCGTGAAGTCTAGATAACTTGTCTTGTTGTTGAGCAGAAACTTCCGGACTGATTCGCTTAATAGCCTTGTCCTGACTGACACCGGGTGATGTCGGTATGCCATCATGGCTTGACTCAAGTTCTAAGAGAATGTTATGTGAGCTCCACTAAAGATGAGAAGAACTGACTCATTAATGTATCGGCAACCACAGTTTCCCTCTCTGCGTCCTCAGTAGCACGACTCGCTAAGGCCCGGCTGATATATTTCCTGAACGCAGTCCCCGTGGACTCCAATAATTTGTCTACCCGTGGTTTCTTGTGCGGGTACTGCTTCAGGAAGTGGTGAAGCTCGGTAATACCCTCCTTGTGTAATGCACCTGTCGTCTCGCTAGATATGTGGCTGATGATGGCAAGTAACTGAGCGTCAGGATCAGGTTCTTCAACGGCCGGTGAGAGCACTGGGTTTCCATTTGTCGAGGACGAACTCGGGCTCATCCGGTGAGTGGGTGAGCGTCGATGCCCGACAGAATTCGCAGAAGACACAGTGTCTTGTGGAGAAGTCGGTCTACTAGACGCTGGTGATACTGGGTGCGTAGCTTGCTCACTGAGACCACCATTCCGATGAGCATCCGGACGAGAACTTGAGTTCAAAATTCGGTAAACATATGGATATACTATGGTTGCAGACGGGTCGTCAAATGCAGCAGAAAGTAAGTCATATACTTCATCACCGTAGTGAGCTGTTTATACCCATTATAAATAGGTTTCAAAAGGTTTATAGTGACAATGAATTACTCACCGACAACATGTTGTATGATGACTTTGATAGTTCTTAGCGGCATATCACCACAAGGCACTTTGTTCGTCGCTCGTGCACGCCATTCATTGGGAGGAATAGATTGCAAGAAATACTCTATAGCAGGAAACAGTTCGACAGGATCCAGTCTTTCTTCACTGAGATCTTGAGGTATGTTCCGTGCCAATTTCCAAACACACTTCAGCACCAATTCAGCTACCTTAGCCTCCTTGGACTCGGGTAAAGCGCCGTTACTTGGAAAAGGCTTGACGATCTGTAATAAAAGAGCAAAGAGCGAACTAACCGAGGATCAAATCACGGAAAAAATGCCCATTTGTGAACATGCTCACCGGAATACTGACATTCTTCTGGCAGTTGCGAATAACCTCAAGATAATCATGTTAATGAAACGTGATAAATCCTTCACTTTTTTGACGGCGCTATCATCAGTTTCAAGAAGCCGTAGGGTCAACTCTTCTAGCAAGGAGGTCAAAATGTCAACAGTCAGAGTTTCTGCCAACATTGTGTGATCACAAAAGTTATTCAGTGTCTGGATGAGATGTTTTGCAAGCCTGAAGTTATCATCAGGTACCAAATTCTCGGGACGTTCAAAGACATGGGCCGTTTGCAAAATAATTGTCTCAATTAAGCCCTCAGTGTGCTCGGCTAATTCACGATAGAGAGGAAACTCGGGGCCAACTTCTGGCCCGACAGATAGAATCTTTTGTATCTTCTTGAGGGCATCCACGCTACGGGTAGCATCGCTGCTGAGAATGCATAAAATGGTGGTCGCGATATCCTCAGAGGGAGGTACATGCATGGGAAGTTCGGGTTCTTTCCCCGTAAGGGAGACTTGTTCAGGGCTCGTGTCTGGGGGTACGAGCCCATCTATAAGAGTCTTCGCAGTCTGGGACGTTGCTGCAGAAAGTACTGCACGGGGACGGCCCAGCCTCGAAGGCAAAAGGCTCTTTGGTCGTGCGATGTCTTTTGGAGAACCAGAGGAAGGATTATCAAGCGAGATTAATCGGTGTGATGGATGGACGGGAGACTCCGATCGACTAACATTCGAGATAGTTGGTGATCCGGAACGTATCGTATGGGCAGGCGAAGTCGGACGGGCAAGTCGCGAACTGCCAGCAGCAACAGACGGGCTAGCTGGCCGGGGTAGGGCAGTTATACGTGAAACCACGGGAGAACCAGGTCTTGTAACACCAGCTGCTAAGCGAGCTACTGCAGGAGCGATAGCCGAGGAGGTCGCAGGCAAGAATGTAGTCTCTTGTTTTTCATGTGAACTAGGCCCCGGTACACGGCGTAGACGCTCTTCTAACTGAGTCTTGTCTTTCGGAGGAAGTTGGCCAACCAGTGACCAAACCTTTTCACCAACAAGATTATATCCTTCACTGCGAGGTTAGATGTCAGCAAAAATGTCACTTTAAGCGATATGACAACATGCCTAAGAGTACCTAGTGCCGATTTACGAACCGAAGAATCCTTGTCCGAGATCATAGATGCAATGATGGGAAATGCTTTTGTAGGCTCGCATGCTCCCATCCCTGACTTTTTCAATAGAGCCGCTATCTCATCGAGAGTACCTTGTCGAGTTTTTGCAATTTTTGATTTAAGCCCGTAATCAAGGAGCAATTGGAACACACGGCTGTAAGCATACACCTTTGGAAGGGTCTTGATTATTTGCTGAACTCGAACTCTGACCTGTTCTCTGGCATCGCCAAGCTGGTACATCAGTACATAAGTATACGGATGGTTTGACGAAGAGTATAGGGGAAAGGTACCTTGAATATTATTGTAGGAATGAAGCAGAGCCCCTCTCCATCCGTTAACTGATAGTTTACATGTCGTAGAAAAGCTAGCACAGCTTCAATGACGTCCAAGCACTTGGAAATGAGATTGGGCTGTGGCTCGTGAATCTTTATGGAAACGTATTTGAGAGGCAAATCGAGGTTGGCCAAGCAAACTGTTTCAATGGTTTCATCCACATTCTGGGCATTGAGGTAGAAATCACTGATAACGGCCAATCCATGAATATGATCATTGACAGCATTATGATCATGGCTGAATAACCGTAGGACGAGCTCCCTCGAAGCGTGCGGCTCCATTTGGGATTGAAGAAGATCAGCTAAATCTTTGCGAGTAGGTCCGCTTTCGTTGATCCACTTTTGAACATCTCTACCGCATCTCGCTTTCTTTGCATCAAAATTGACCCCATGAAACACTAATGAGGGCGCAGGAGATGCAGACGGAGCTGTGATAGCCATAGGCCGCTTGACACCACTAGTGACCGGTTTGACACGGGAAGGAACTGATGCTTCAACAGGAGTTCCTGAGCGAGATTCGGGGCGGCTTGACCCCTGAGGAAGTAACCGACGAACGCCTAGTTTTGGTTTGGCAATGGATTGAGGTGGAATTGTCGGCGGCGGCGAGTCCGGAGGTGGACTACGCGACGGGGATGGTCCAGAAGCAGTAACTGGTATCGTTGTAGACGATTTAATAACAGCAGATGTCGAATTCAATGGAGGTTCTGGACGAGCGGCTTGGATAAGAGGAACAGCACTTGCACGAGAAGCAGGTTTAAGGGAGTTGGTCTGGTTTAGGACATAGTCAAAACCGACGGAGGATATTAAGGTACCTAACAAGGCCTGTGCGCCCTTGCGCACGTCGCTACTGCGGTCATCAAGTGATGTTACTACAGGAGACACCCAAGACTTGAGATCTATGGAGGCAACGGAAGGGTGTCCTTTGAACCAGTCCGCCAACCAACTCATTAGGGTACCTTTCTGCATGGGGTTTGTCGTCTCCAATCCAGTTGCTATCCCTGAAGCAAGAGCCTCGATACCGTCGCAAGCTATGGCGATAGAAGTCAAGACTTGAAGTGCTGCTACACGAGTTGGAGCTTTTTGGTCAGACAGCACCGTGCAAATTGGGCCAACAAGAAGACGGGCATGTTTCTCGAATGGTTTGCCCATTCCAGTTGCTATACGGCTGATAATATCGAGAGCTAACGTTTGAACTGCTTTGTTTTGGTCAGTTAATCTCGCTTTGAGGATCTGGCCAATCTCTCCTGGTAGTAATCGTAAACCGCTGTCTATTATGAAAGAATAAAGAAGCTTACCCATAGTGCTTTTGAGACGCTTATTGCTACCTTGATCCAGAATCGCTTGAAGGGTCTCAAGAGCCTCTTTCCTTATCTTCCACGCATCACTTTTAGCGTCTGTTAGAATCGAGGTCCCTTTGAACAAGCTGTCTAGTTCAACCCGAGGGAATAGATCATCTAATGGATCACTATGCTGGTCCTTGCCAGCTGATCCAGATCCGGACGAAACCATTCTCAGGTCCGACGATGTTCTAGTTGGCTCAGGGATGGGTGTCCCATCAACTTTGTCAAATTCAGACGTAATAGTGTTGAGCAACTGGGGATTCAAGTCTTCCAAGAAATCCTTGATGCCTGTGAGGAAGCATTTGACAAATCGCTGACATAGCGTGCACCAAAAAAGGGCTTACTGGAACCAGTAAATAACTTGACTGTTACCAAGGTCTTCGTGGCACTAGTTCGAACAGTAGCATTGGAGTTTTGCAATGCAGTTTTAAGGAAATCTATGAGGCTTCGAAGTGCCAGGCCAGCTGTGCCGAATTCCATCAAAGCTGTGTTGATCCATGAAATTGAATCAGCCAGGACTTTGGGGGCCTTCTGCTTTGACAAGGGTTCATAGGCTGCATGACATTTTTAGCAAAGCGGTAGAGTATACTTAGTATACGAAACCATACCCTGGTTTAAGATAAACTGCAAGGAGGTTTTCTCAGCAAAAAGTAATAAAGTGTCACCGGCAGGTTTTTTAAGCTTCATATCTCCAAGTTTTTCAGTCAAATGACCAACACTTAGTGCAGGGCACGATCGTCCAAAAGATGGACACTTTTCAGCAAGCAGGGAAAGGACGGCATAGACTTTGGTCAAAACCTACGGAATGGATTAACCACGCGCTGGAAGCCAATAATACACACATACTTGAAAATTCTTTTCCGCCCAGCATTTCTTCGCTAATGCTCTCACTATGACTTCAGCATCAAGGACATTGACTTCACTCTCAACCCATGTGATCATTTCTTCGAGAGCAGCTAACCTAGTCTTCCAATTTGCATCTCCAAGGTTGACCATTATTGTGGAAGGCAAGGTCTCAGCAGCGAGAACCTCCGCGTCTTCCGGTGTATGCTGATACTTAAATACGTCAAGAGTACCAGTCCCCGAGGGAGGAACAGGTTTAGAATTTTTAGGGGGTACAACCACTACAGCGGGTTTCTTGGGGGCCGATGAGCTCTGCAAGACAGATGGCTTTTTAAACTGTTGACATTGTTATTGTTGAGCAAAAAAATGATAGACGAAAGGACTTCGTCTTACAACAACCTTGGGAGCAGGTTTACTGGCCGATTCCTTGACACTTGACACTTCATCCGCATTAGAAGCTGGTTTTAGGACAGGCATCTTCGGGGTTACAGCCTTTGGAGGTTGTGCAGAGGCCTTTGGCGCAGGTCTAGACGGGGCCGGCTTAGTCGACGTACATTTCACCGTAGCTTTATCATATGCTTCTTTCACTTTGACTTTTCGTACGTCGGCCAAACCCTCCATAACTGCAGCAAGAGGTCGTTCACCAACCATCTTCATTAATGTTCCAAGGCAAGTCGCCGCTTCGTTTCGTGCACCCTCGAACCCATCTTCAAGCAAAGCTGCTAGAACTTCCGAAACGGGTTTGACTTGCGCAGCTTGGATTGGTGAAGAAGATGTCGTAAGGCATCGGCCTAGAAATTTGAGTGTTCCTTCTTTTACTTGGGGATTTTTGGATTTCATTGCCGGTTCAATATCCGTGATGACGTCGGATAAGGTCATCTATATCATGAGTTCATTAGCATCTCTTTGTGTGAGATGTAACAGAAAACTCACTGTGGTAAAAACAGCATCTAATGCGTTTCCAACGGCATCTGTAACGCTGGCCTTTCTCTCCTTCAACCTTTCCAGCATCAAGGGAACTACACCTTCTCTATACCTCCCGAAAGAAAACATCAAGCCTTTCGCGAGCTCCTCGATACAGGATGATGCGACTATGACACAATTGATATTTGCGTCTCCGGACACTCGAGAAGCGAGGGACTTCGTCAGTTCAGCTATTTCGGATGCTTCTTTGATTCGAGGTGTTGAGGTCAAAATTGTCAAGAGTTCATCGAGAGCTTCTTTACGTTCCTTCCATTTTGCGGACTTGAGTGCTGTTTGAAAATTTTGTGGAATCTTTGGGATAATATCAACCGGTTCCGCAAGGGCACGGGGATCAAGGTTAACTTCTGAACACGAGTTGAGTGTAGAAGAAAACCGGAACGTGAGAACCCACCCTGAGTTTCTCCTCCAGTGGCATCCTTTGACTGTTCGTTGCTACTCTCAACTGCATCTGCTTCACGAGCTTGTTTGCGGGTGAGTCTCTCAGGTTTGAGCATTCCCTTGCCCTTCCCGTTGCCCTCCATAGCATCAAAAGCTTCTTTCAACTCCTTTACTTGAACAGGTTTCAAGTCTGCCAACCATGGTTCGATTCCAGATCCAATGTATTGGTATAATACATGGGTAAGCGATGTTCCTTCCGCTCTGACAGTCTTGTCACTATGCGAGAATATTTTGGGCAGCACCTTCAGAAGTTGAGGTACAGGCGTTACTTGAACACCAAACGCCCTGAACAGCATCACGTAAAGGTCCAGCAGATAGACGACGGAATGTTCACGTACCGGATGATTTCTTTCAGTGCAAAAACACATCCTGCCACAGATTTAGGTTGTTTTGCTCCAAGCCCAGGAAGTATATCGTCCTTGAGGACGAAGTAAGAATGAGATACGAGTCATGTGCAGAGACCACACCTATTTGACGTACCACAACTCCCGTACCTCCGTTCTCAACTTCAACATATTGCAAAGTCAGCTCCAGGGCCTGAGCCTTGGTTCCAGCTCTTGTTGATCCAAAACATTTGTCAACCAAAGCAGGTATCACGACCTCGCGAGTCTTCGCAGCAGTTTCCCCTGCGAATTTGACGAATGCCACCAAACACTCTACACCCTTTTCTTGTGCTACCGCGTTTGAGTCGGCAACTATTCTCTTCAATAGGTCAGGGTTGTTAATATAGGGCTTGAACGCGGGATCAGTATCCGAGACAGTCGTTTGGAAGGTCTTGACAAGAGCTTCATAGGCGCTGACACGAGCTTTCCAGTTCTTGTGAGCTAAGCGATCGGAAACAGGCAGGCTGGAGAAGTCCTCTTCCTGCGAAGGTTGGCCGTCCATACCTCGAGAAAGATTCACTTTTGAGATTTGAGAAAACGCGCTCACAAGGGTCGTGTTGATATCTGATTCTTCCAGTTCAAGCTTGTAATAACATCACGTGAGCTTATTCAGGCGTGACATTACCGATTAGCCGATGAGGTAAACTTCTTCGAAAATAAATTACCGACAAATAACCCACGACGCATGTATTAAACTATCACCGATGTGAGTATCTCCCAGCCAAATAGGCACCGACCAACTCTACGACCTCAAGGACCCGCTGCGTGTCATCTTCAACGACAACAGTGTCTTGCTTGCGTTGGAGCTCCAGTGTCACGAAATGTCGCCGGGCTGCTGCGTCTCTTTGTTGCGGCATTCCCAAGTTGTGGTAGACAACAGATAACAAATACTGAACGTGCATTAAAGAAGTGTTGATCCCCAATTGCCGATAGTCTTCTTCTGCGATTGTTAGGTATTGAAGAGTTTCTTTGAGCCCGGCGGCTGTAATAAGAGTAATTTACCAGTAAACGCATAATAAATGCATTTATACATACCCTCAGAGCCGGACGAAGCAGCTATTACACTTCGCGCGAGGGTGAAACATGCGAAAGCACGTTGTTCAAGATCATTTCCATTGATAATCTATCACGGTCGAGTCACAATAGTTCCATAATAAAGAACAAGTCATATACCTGCGGCATGATCTCTTCCAGAATTCTCTGGGATCGTTCGGGCAAACGAAATTCTATGTTCACATCAGCCAACAGAATGATGCCTGTTCTATACTCGCTAAAACGAGTCAGGAACTCCGAGTGCCACAAAGCTTTAAGCAGTTGATCAGTAGCTGACGGAGCTTGATCGTAATGCTATTTCTAGTTTTTTCATCGAAAAGTGAAAGAAGACTTGAATGAAACATACGCGCATCTGTATAACCTCATATAGTGGATCACGAATTTTGTCCGCTCGCGCAGACTCTTCATCATGAAGATACTCTCTAGGGTCGTAATCGCCAGGCGGTCGATGAGGAAGAAGGAATTCTCGAAAATGCCGATCCTGCCCGCTGTGTAGAGCATATCTGTGAAAGATACGTATCGAATCATAATCGGGCACCTACCGACGAGTTGCGCGTAAGACAAGAATATGCCAAATTTCTTGAGCCCAAGCCGTGCAGTCATTGATGGTCAACCCTTGCCATACATTGGGCTCCAGCAACAGAGCAAGGGCTTCAGTGTAGGATCCTTGTCTGGCTTTCTGGGATGATCGGTGATCCTTAAGAATAGGATATTCAAAAAATTTCTTGTGCATACCCGGTATGCCCTGTTGAGAAACATAGTAATTCTGTTGTGATCCTCTGTAGCTGGTTGGGTAAATGCTAGTACGATGGATTCTTCAATAGAAGCAAGCCTGTTGCATCCTGTCAGGAATATCAGGTTGTCCCTTATTGGCGCCAATGTTGATGGTAAACCAAACCATACCTATAGCATCCCAGACCACAGATTGCACCGCATGCTGCGCCCATTGTTCTTCATCAATGGGCGGAGTACCTTGAACATCAAGCCAGTGATCATACAACCCAATTGCTTGATCTATCTTAACGAATGCTGCGCTTAAAGATTGATGCTGCCAAACTGTCAGCGTCACTAAACAGATCATAACTTACGAAACATGACACACATTGTCAGTATCCACAAGTTTCTTGACATCGAAGAGGACTTCCAGAGGGTGTAAATCTGGTTGTAGCTCGTTTAACGTGGGCTTTCGCCCGGATTCTGTCGGAGGAAGACGGTGCAGCATGCTGTAATGATGTCAGTGTACACTAGCGTAATGGAGAGAGAGAACTTCGACCTAATGCAATGCTGTAATGTAATTTTGTCTCCACAGGTACGAGCGACGGTGATTGCCTCCATTAGAAACTGGGGCCAGATTGAAACAGAATAACGAAGCAAACTACAGTGATTGACTACCTTTCGAGCTGCTGTGACTTCATTTCGAAGATAATGCATGCGGACCAGATTTAACAAGGCATGTTGTCTTACCCCTCTATCGTGTCTTGTAAGTAGATTGCAGAGAAAATATTCAACATACTCACGAATCGTTATTTTCGTGGAATTGCTGTTCAAAAAAACGTCGTAGATTCTCTGTGGCAACATTCTCGTCACCTGTGATTTGTCCTTTCTCCCATCTAGAAGGAATCACGTAAATAGCGGAAAGGTAGGAAAAGCAGATTTCGCAGCATCAACGCTTACGCTTCATAGGCATCTGGCTTGGCCCATGATTTCTTGTCAGCTTGTGTCTTGAATATCAACAAGTCGGCTGAGATAGGCGATGTCTAGGGGATAAAGAGCTCCCCAAAGCAGATGAGACTTACAATTGCTCATCTGATCTTTGATGACGGGATCATATCCAGCAGACACATCACCGTTACGCCAAGACTGGTAGTCTCTTTGAAGTTTCACAACACCAGAGAAAGACAATTTTATGAAGCTGACGAAACAGCGTCGGCAGAAATAACCGAATATGGAGCGACGCATCTATATGGGTGATGTTGAAAGCATTTTCTCGGATAATGACATAACATGTACCAGCACTGGCGGTTCCTGACTCAAAATTCAGTACATAGAACGTAATATTCACAAAGTATCACCAACGTCCTCGGCCTTTTCCACAAAAAGTGAGGGAAGGTCTAAATCAGAATGAGTCACTACAAGGTAAAAACATCAAGAATCCTTGGGCGTACTTCCAAAAAAATTTGTAATTTGATCAGCACTTGTGAGATCAGCATGCTGGATAGTCCGTCATAAATAGTAAACTTTTCAAATAGCTATGAAGCCAATGCCTTACAACAGCTTTAATAGCAGCTATCATGGGCTGAGACTTTTTTGAATCAGCGCTTGGGCCAGTGCAGACGGTATTCATTAGGTCATAGTGAGACTGTGGCCGAGAGACCTGGATCGAAGCATTCCAGTAAAGATTCAGAGCAATGGTCCGACGATTTACCTCAGATATTTCATTGAGAAGAGTGCGATACAGGTGGAGCAGAAAATCGGAAGGAATATCTTTGCATTCAGGTTCTTTGAAGGCGAAAACAATAATTGTCAATAGATCGACGTGATGGGGTCGAAGGACGTGGTCTGTAGGGGGAGGCGCATCATCCATTAAGGTCTCCTACAGCGTGTTTTTAGTTCACAAGAGCAAGTAACGTCGATATCATGCAAGTCTTGAACGCGTCGATCGCGTGCAAGTTTGGATAAGCAAAGTTGGACGACGAATGCGTGATTTCTCGAGGATAGGGTTAACACTGCCACAGTGTTGATTATTTATTTATAAACTCATTTTTGTCTCATCAACTAGCTGCTTGCTTCAGCGGCTGGGTAAATGGCCGCCAAGCAAAATGGCAAACGACCTGGACCCCCTTTACTGGTATATAGACACATTATCTTCCCTCCTTTGATTATCCACTTGTTTCCAGGGCTCTATCAAAAAGCGTAAAGTGTCCTCGAAATTTGGGGTACATTCACGGCCAAAAACTAATGCCACAAAGCGAAAGGAAAACGGAAAAGAGAAGCTATCTGATCGTGTCATGATACCAATACCAAATGGCGATGATGAAGATGGCATTGACCTGTCCGACCAGGATCTGGAGGTCTTCGAGGAATACGGAGGTGCTGCGTCATTCCTAACCTCTTTGGATAAAAAGGGGATAGCACGGTTTGATATTAATCACCCTTCTTACCCATTACTCCTCTAAAACAACATATCAGAAGTAAAAAAGAAACTGAGCGTTTACATCGTCTTAATAAACCCGTCAGGCAAGAGATAAATGACGATCTGCCTTCATTAGATTCAGAAGACGAGTACGATGGCGGTTCTTTCAGTAGCTCCAACATAGAATCCCTAACATCGTTCGACGATGATTCAGAAGAATCAGAGCATAATGATTCGGATGCAGAAATGACATACGAGAAGGCTCCTCGAAAACACATTCACTCGTGGGAGACTGAAGGTATAAAAGGCCTCCCAATCAAGTTGCCAGGTGGCGACGTCCGTCCGACTGGGAAGGTGACCTTTGCACCTGTGATGGATAGCGGTGAAGAGAGCTCAGACAGTGAAGAAGCCAACTTCAAAGAGCAACTGCGAAAGATTGATGATGTATCCACTGGTGCACGTTTTGGTCGACCAGCAGTGATAGATGTCGTTATGAATAAGTCCAAGGCCTCACGTATACACGCTGCCAAAGAACAGATTGCAGGAATATGCCAAGAGGTTGTTTCGGATCCAGAGAACAGTGTGAGTTATTTGGTTCCACTCATTTCTGCTCACTTCACGTTTTCTTTTTCTTAAAGCTTGGCCTTTTGAGGCGACTTCATACATTTTCACTATCAGAGATTACAACACCATCTCATCCGGACCCTGTACCGAATGATCCAATTATTCGGAAACTCTCCTTACTTTCACAGTTAGCTGTCTTCAAGGATATCATCCCCGGGTACCGAATTCGATCTTTGACCGACAAAGAAAAGGCGGAAAAAGTCAGTCAAATGGTGGCTCGAACCAGAGATTGGGAACAAGGTCTAGTAACGACATATCAGACGTATCTGCGGCTTCTTGAAGAGGAGATTAAAGGTATTATTTTCTGAGACTAAATTCTATTCAGAAATCATGTTTCTCTAGCTCGCAGTAACCTGGCGGAAATAGCGTTGGAATCTATTTGTGTCTTGCTCAGAGAAGCTACTCACTTTAATTTTCGGGTCAATCTTATGAGCTGCATTGTCGCTCGATTGAGCAAAAAGTCCTGGGATCGGGTGTGTGCATTTTCTCGTCTGCTTGATCTTCTCACTGATCAGTAATCCAGTCCTCCGAGTTGTGTTTGAACACCCTCATCCACGTATTGCGTGAGGACCTTACCGGTGTTGTTTCACTGGAGATCGTCAGACTGTTGAACCGCATGATCAAGGAAAAACGGTTCAATGTCCACCCAGAGGTACTTTCATGCTTACTTCACCTACGACTCAAGACGGAACTGGGCGTACGGGCTTCAGACTCGGCTGTGGATAAACCCCTGAAAAAAGAATCTGGTAGTAAGGCTGCCGCTCGTCGCGCCAAAGGAAAGAGTACTGAGTTGCCGCACTTGAGCAAGAAGGCGAAGAAGGCTATGAAAGAAAAAAGGGAAATCGACAAAGAATTCCGTGAAGCAGAAGCCCAGGTCGATAAGGAGGAGCGAGTGGCCACAGTGAGTAGTTCCGTGCTTTGTAGCCATTGAATTTTCTCAAACATCTCTCCCCTTTCTTTTCCTTAGCAAACCGAAACTCTCAAGCTTCTCTTTGTCCTCTACTTTCGAATTCTCAAGAACCCACAGCCGACGCCTCTCTTGCCAGCAGCCTTGCATGGGATCTCGAAATTTGCACACCTTGTGAACATTGACTTCTTCAAGGACCTTTTAGTCGTCCTTAAGGAGTTAATCTCGCGCCAATCAGATGACGACGATGGCGCTTTTGATTCCACTGTCGCAGCTGCCAACAACATACGGCATCGTCTCTCATGCATTGTTACAGCTTTTGAGCTTCTATCAGGGCAAGGCACGCCAATAGATTCAATCCGCTAAAATCGCCCTTTCGACTGACTCTTTTTGTGCTAATTATAGGAGAAGCACTGAACCTTGATCTCAGCGACTTCATTTCGGCGTTGTATGCGTTGATCCTTCCTTTGAGTCTCACGATGGATATCGATTATGCGCCACAGCCTTCGGTTACAAGCAACGGCCCTGTGACGACTCAGTCCATTTCCGATATGTTATTCCGGATACTCAACCTTGTTTTCTCGCCAAAATCATTAGGTATTACAGCTCCTCCTGGGCGTTCCGCAGCTTTCGCAAAGCGCCTATTGAGCGCCTCTCTGCATTGGCCGCCTACGGTTGCCCAGCGGGCACTTGATTTCGTGGGGGGTCTTATAGCTAAAGATCCGAAACTCGAAGCTTTGATATTTACAAAAGAGCGGACATTCAATGGTATATATCGTCCTGATTTGGATGATCCAGAGCTTTCAAATCCATTCGGGACCTCGTTTTGGGAACTTCACATTTTGCGGGAAAAACATTGGGATGTTAAAATTCGGGCAGAAGCAGAGAGGATTTTGAGCATTGCTCGCTCGTAAGTAGTCCTATTATACAAGTTACTATAACTACATAATTTATAGAAATATACAAGAATACTAAAGGTAGAAGACAACAATCATGTTAACTCACAATGATTCTTCGAGGGGATTGTAAGGCGAGACAGAGTATATATGAACGTTCTAGCTCTGTATACTGTTATCAGTATGGGGTCATATTATAATCGCTTTCCAGAAGATTAAAATGATAAGGTCGACGCAGCATGTCGTGTGTTGTTGACTGGCGTTAATGGGGACGAAAGTGAAGGGGATGTTATTGTGAATGTGGAAGATGATGGGGTGGGGTAACCATGGTATACAGGGCTCGTGAAAGGATGTACTCCCGATGGCGCCAAAGGAGATGGTTTCAACATGGGCATCCAGCGTAACAACTTGGCAGATGGCATCGGACCCATGCTGCGATCCAAGTCATATACAAGGTATAACACTGTCTCATCGTCGGTGGTAATCTCTTGTGTAATTCTCGTGGGTACGGCTAGAGAGAGTAGTTAGATAACGTATCTGCAAAGAACTTTGTTGCATAAACTTACAGGCATCAAGCCACCTGCAGCGACTTAACGAGGAATCTGGTAGCATCGCGTTCACGATTCCCATCTCTATGTTAGAAACGTCAAGTGCGCCTACAACCTGTGATGCGCATATACTGTTGGTATATACCCTGGTAACACATCTTCCGAAGCTTTTCCACAACCCGGAAAACGAGACAGTGGTAATGAAACCGTCCCGAGATGATGTCCCTCGGGCTCCATCATCTGGTGGGATATTGATGCGTAATTTGAGTACGAGCGGCAGGCGAATGGATGAGTGTGGAGGCATCAAGGCATCAAGTTTGATTGAGAGCGGTGCCATGCCATCCGTCCAGAGACATATGGACGTGACCCGACTCGGAGACTGTGGATACGGATATGCGCAAATATCTGAAACACTGTCGGAAACTGCGTTGGATGTGTTGGGTTTGTAGGAAGAAGGCGGGTAAGCCTGGCGCGAGGCATTGAGAGAGTAAGGGGCATTTTGTATGGGCAGAGGATGGTGTTGTATGCCCGTGTCGACCGGGTATAGAGACATAGGACTCGGCATGGATGTGGTATGGAGAGCTGGTGAGGCGTAAGGGGATATAGAATCTTTGGACGGAGGGGAATTGGAACCGAATGCATAGCCACCATGTCCGGGAGACGGAGGGAAATCACGCTGCTGAAGTTCCGGGGGAGAAAAATCAGACGAGGTAGAGTTAGATGAGCTGTCGGTTTCATCAAAGTCGAAAGAGATCAAGGAGCTATCTTCCAGCTTGACAGGCGTATCCAGTGGAGGTTCTTCACCACCAGCGACCAGATAGAATTCTAGGCAAATCCATGTGTCAGTGAACGGTATGAAGATCCAGCAGAGGAATAGAGCAGACCTGGTTCTCCTTTCCACATATTTCGTAGGACTTGGATGTGGCTTGCAACCTGTTTTTTGGACCGGTCGATACCAGCTTTCTGTAGGTAATCTACCAAGAATTGATTGCGCCATCTACTCCGCCCGCGAGACTGGGAGTAAGTAGCCCAAGGGGACCTCCAGTACTCATGTAGACCTGGAGAATGTCAATGAAGGAAAAGTTGCAGAGCAAGGACGACGCACCTTGGACGAAGATCTTCTCGATGTTCTCTGGCCATACTTCTATGCCACTGCCATCTTTCAAAAGTTTGCGATGCTTCCGCTGGGGGGTGAGAGAGCTGGTGGGGCGCTTGGAAGAGGCGGACATAGCGGATTGAGCGAAAAGGAAGGAAAAGACGAAACCCGGGGGCTTATATACATGGGCCGGGATTATATAGTCGGACGAAAAACACCACAGCGGTGGCCATGCGATGAGATATGAGATCCCAGATCGCTTGCCAGATTAGGCATGTTGGAACCGTTGTACGGGAGACTGTTAGTACAACCCTCTTGTCAGATCTCGCGAGGATGAAAAGCAACAATGGCCAGATAAAGTTGACAGTGTAATGACCATAGTCTCTCAATACAATTCCACTGTGTTGTCGTTCTTCGTACGCAGCCCATCCGCGACGACCTAGACGTACCCTTTGTACCTGCCAAATCGAGCAACTGACTCGAGGACGCGCACAGGCTGCCGGCTGCTGCCGGCCGATCTTGTTGTTGCCCTGATCTGGCGGAAGCAGATTTGGTCTTCCCAATTCGGAAGCTAAGACCCCAGAACAGCCGATATCGGCGATCTCTCCAAATGGGGAAGCGTGAGAGCTTTACCCTCTTGCGCTGACTCCCACACAACCCGACCATGTCTTCTGCAGAGTCGCTGACCCAGAAATGGCTGCGCCACAACGCTCAGCCATACCCCAATCCAGACCGTGTATATTCAGACACCGATCTCCTTCTTTCCCGCTATCCCACTCTGCGTCCCAAGTCCGATATATTCAGTCTGTTATCCTTCCAGTTTCTCTATACCCATCTGACCCTTCAAATAGCTTATGATGACGGTCGCACACAGTTACTTCTCTGCGTCTATGGACTTCTTCCAATTTCTTTCCGTGGCGCGTCATATAATATTCCTGTGGCAATCTGGCTCACGCGAGAATACCCAAATCAACCACCTATCGCCTATGTTGTCCCAACCAATGATATGCTCATCAAGCCAGGAAAGTGCGTCGATGTTAGCGGCAAATGCAACATCGAATACATTCAGAACTGGGAACGTAAAAGCGAGGTGTGTCTTCGTCGCATCTTCGTGCATCTGTACCAATCAACCCTCGGGTCATAGGGCTGCAACCTGTCTCTTCTAGTCGAAGCCATGCAGGTTCATTTCTCAAAAGAACCTCCTGTGTACGCAAAGCCTCCACAAACGGGTACATCAACTTCGTCGCAACCGCTCAGTGTCGAAGTTTCCAATCATCGACCTCCGCCGTCTTTGCCATCGCCGCAACCAGTGCCACCTCCAACACGACCGATCTCTCCCGATCGTCCTGCACTGCCTCCAAGACCTGTCGCAGCGGCGATATATTCATCACTCGAAACTCAATCTCAAGCAGCTACTTCTCCTCCACGCGTATGTCACCAAACCACACTGATCTATTATAATATGCTCAAATGCACCAGTCTCAAGAAAATATTGGCCATGGATCTCCTCCAACTCTACGATCAGCTTCCTTACCACCTCAATATCGAGGCTCCTATACAGGTTCTACAACGCCTCGGAAATATGCCCTACCTGCTGACTCAAATGCTCCCGTCCCCTCCACTGCAAGTGCGCAGCACAATCCTCGGTACAGCGGTATTCGGCACACGAACCTCGCTGTTAGCTCACCTCCGTCTCTGATCCCGCCCCTTGCTTTGACGACAGCCCCAGCGCTTCCAAATCGCGTTGTAGTCCCTCAGCCACCCTCTCCGGAATATCCGATCGCCCAACAGGTTCGGGCGCCCACCGTTAGCCTCCTTGATGAAGATGCTCCGGATACACTCAACGCCCCACCGGCTTTCGCACCGCCCCCGCCGCGTCCACCGAACCCGGAACTACTCCGTCTGCATGATCAAGTCCATCAAAAATTGACATCAGAGCTGAGTTCCCTTTCTCAAGCATTGGCTCTCGACGCCGAGCGCCTCCGTGCACACCAGACAGATCTCCTTGCCGGTGAGCCTGCTATCCGTGATGAGATGGCGCGTTTAGAGGCCGTGCGGGACGTATGCCGGAATGTGGCTCTCAGACTTAGGAATAGCGTTCAACAGGCTGAGACCAATATAGTCGAACTTCGCCGCAAAGGTGATCCCGAAGTGGATGAATTGATTTGTTCCGCTACTATTGTCCACAATCAGTGAGCATATTTTGTGTCACGTCCAACGCCCCATTATCACGTGTAATTACTTTTTGACAGACTTATCACTCTCGTCGCGGAAGACAATGCCATTGAGGATACCATTTATCATCTACATCGGGCACTCAACTCCGGACGCATTGATTCCGAGAAGTTTCTAAGAGTAGGTGTCATTTTGTCAATATTTACCGCTTATCTCTGATAAGTACAACAGAGCACGCGACTTTTGGCTGAAGAACAATTCATGAAACGAGCCTTGATAGAAAGGATTCAGGAGGGAATACCAATGGGCATGTCAATGACTTCCCATTGGTCTTAAAAATTTATGAATCACGATATGGACAGGAACACCGACGAGGCCGTTTATATGAGTACCTGAATACCTGACTCCTTGAACCATAATATCCATTTTCGTCTTGTTCTCATGTGTCCCATTTTATCCATCAATTTTATCGCCCCGAACACCGGAGTTCTCAAGCACATGACCAAGAAAATTGATCCCAAGAAGGTATAGACAACTCGTATGATGAAAACTAAGACGAGTAACCTTGTTTATCCTCAAGGCGTTCAGGCCCAGGCGTCAACGAGCAATATAGACAGGTTATGGTGGCACAACTTGTCATGTTTCACCATGATCAAGTTCTACCTATCTTGGCACATTTGTCCCACGAGAACTTCCGACCCAGCTCCATACCCGCATTTCATCGCCACCATGTACCTCATGGAAATTTGCTCTGACGTTCGCGTTTCCTTCCACAATACATTCTACCTGATCCCACAAGCGACTCCTCAATGTGACAGAGTGTTCATCCTGAAGAATCAGATCTCGGAGCTGGAGTGAAGATAGATAAGGCTGTGGAGTGGTGACGGGATCTGTGTGATGGGCAAATTCTTGATTACGCAAGGTATCAAGTGCAATCTGCACCAAGTCTGCGACACGCTTGTTCTCGACACGTCTGTGAGCACTGCGAGAGCGCCAATAAACAAGGCTTAAAACAGAAAACATTAAACCTGGGATAATCGTAGAGGAGATCAGCCGATAACAGAGGTAGAACAGCCGGGTTCATACCGATGAATATGTGGCGCCATTCAAACCAAAATTCTCTGAGCTTGACAGTGATGACACAGTCCCAGGTCAAAGAAGGTGTCTTGTGAGCCACGAAACGAAGATTACTACAACCAATAAAAAAATAAACAACCATTTTCAGGATGACGAAGTAACCTACGCGCGATCTTTTCCTATAATGACACCGCCCCATTGAGTCAGTTGCTGAATTGCTTCATTAAACATATCATCAAAACTTGGCAAAAGATGGGGCTGGGAACCAATTCAGTAAGGTTTAACCGTGTATTAATTGATCCTCACGTGGGTCTTTCTCTGCATCATATCTCGAAGATTCTCCAGTTGAAGACCCCATTTCTTTGCGTCTCCGCCATCAGAATCATCAACGGATTCAACCAGGACTTTGCCACCGGCACACAGACGACGTCCTCTTTCCCGTCCAAGGTAAGTTTCAATTGCCTTTCCAAGAGACCCGATTTTTCGCTTTC
This sequence comes from Termitomyces heimii, assembly GCA_003313675.1. Classification (NCBI taxonomy): domain Eukaryota; kingdom Fungi; phylum Basidiomycota; class Agaricomycetes; order Agaricales; family Lyophyllaceae; genus Termitomyces; species Termitomyces heimii. The sequence goes on along the minus strand of QLON01002081.1, from coordinate 67,049 downwards.
TTTCGGGATCCTCGACACACCTGGGAGGGAAGGCAACACTGCCAAACCCCGGAAAGCCATCCAGTATGGACAACATTAACCACAACAAGTCCAGTGAACGGGATGGAACAGATATTGTATCGCGCGGGGAGGGGGGAGCTGGGACGAAGAACAACAGGGGATGCGACCGCAAAACGTAACCATGGTCACAAAGAACGCTGGTTGGAGTGCAATTGGCATGATCTGGGCAAGGAGTACATTTGTCTGGAGGTCCCCAGATATTCAAGGAAGGAATCGGGCAGGATGTTGTGTTAAGTACAGCTGAATTGTTGTTGAGTTGAAGAGCATGGTTCTCTCTGTTACACGCCTCCACAGTGGCACGATCAGCTCGTCGTTGCTCCAGTACACTGTTGGTCGAGTTGCCAGCATCACAGTAGCCGATGGAGGCGGAATCCATCTTATAACTAACCGTTGCAGATAAAGCGATCAACATCAAAAGGCAGATAAGTCCGCGAAAAACAATTCTTCCTCGGGTTGCACCTTGACGATTAGGTAGATGATTTCCATCTTGATCAACAGCAGTATGTGCGCCATCTTCAAAAACTTCCTCAATTTTCACGTTCTCTTCTTCAGAAACAGGGTATGTGTTCTCGTCAAACGGCTCTGCTTGGTCAGACTCAGGAAAGTCACCACTCTGTATGTCGACCTTATCCCTGTCATCTCCATGTCCTATATCAAACACAGAGAAACGAGGTTTTAATGGAGGGGAGTTTATGTGCTGAGGCCTCCCTGAACGCAGCTGGTCTATCGGAGAGATGGAAGGCAGATTTGGCTCAAACTTGAACTGAGGAGGCGATAATGGAGACATCCTCGGGTTGGGATTATCGGTTGCTCGAGATGGAGATGACATTAGCATTTGTGGAGGCGCAGAGGAGGATTGACGAGATTTGCGTGAAGCAGGGACGCTTTTGCGTGTTGTTTTTGGCCGAATTGGCGACGGCCGGACGGGCGACGAAGATTCCGCTCCAGACTGAAAGATATTATTATCCTCCCAACCGCTGTCTTCCGCAGGCTAACATAGAATGAGAGAGATCAATAAGTAGAGCCATTCAAACATACACACCGTATTCGAGACACGTCTACTCTGCGCTCCTGCGGTTCTTGCCTGGGTGAAGAATACGATCAGAAATCATCGTAACACACTGGATGGTAAGAGCCTTGCCTTTTTTTTATTCCTTGAAACCTTCTTTATGGGTAGATCTTCAGCTTCACTCTCTTCCACAAGTGTCGGCTGGGCAAGCTGAACGGTGACAACGTTTTGTGAAGGCTCACCAAGTGTAGGTTGAGCAGATGACCGGCGCCGTTTAGGCTACGAAGGATTTAAGCGTTGGTCGTGCAGGAAATATGCGACCCTCACTTGATTGGGGAGACGAGCCTCGGGCTCGTCAGTAATGGGAGCATGTAGAACCCGTCGAGAAATTCTTCGCTTAACGGCCTCCTGATATGGAGTCAGAGAACGAAGATTTGCAAAAGTTTAATAAACATGCCTTGCGCAAAGGTTGCCCAGTAGCCCCATCCAATATACCATCGTCACTAGCGATACTGTTCTCCTTCTTGACGCGTTCTTTCTTCAACTGAGCAGCTTTGGCCTTGATTTCTTGATTAAATATCATGGCGAGCTTGGACTTGGAGTAGGGAGTAGGATAATTGACATTGTGGTATCCAAGAACTCCAAGGAGTTGGGATACCGTGAGTGAAGCTGGGTCGAAGGTTGGTTCAAGATATTCGCCAAGAGCGATGACCTGAGCAGACGTCAGTCGCGACATCCTACCTTAGACACGACAGTCGGAGAGAATCTGCAGTCGATATTCGGCAGCACAGTGCACCAGAGTGCACGCTTTGTTCAAGTTTCAAGGTTGGTCCACGGCCATGACACCTCGTGACCTTCGGATATTTGCGACTCGGCAAGATTCGACTCCGCGAAAGCACAATGACGCAAAGCTATAAAAGTAAGTATCACTCGGAATAATAGTAGTTCATAGTAAAAATGAGGCAGATTTGGAGGTTACCGGTACGTATCAATAATCGTGTGAAAAATCTTGAATAGGTCTATTTTGAACTTATGATTGAGTTCCGATATCTGAAGCCAATCTGTCCCAAAGATTCTCGCCTCCGAGTTATGTATGTATTAAATTTGTCCGCAACTGCACAAATTCTGTCACTAATTGATGACGCTTCGGTGGGTACATCATCGGCGATGAACTCAATTTACGGCCCGACTGGACCTCGGCCTATCGTTATCAGCCGAGGATAGCGGGATGTTTGTCAGGAGAGTCCAGACTGTAACCATATGGTGCCCATGCCCATGAAGACATGATATATTCATTGTATCGATCTTTGAGTGTATGTAAGGCAAGAGTCCTCTGTCGCAAAGAGATTTCAAAGGTTGGCAATTTCGTTTTTAGTCAGGCCTTGGGATTTCTCTCAGAATTTGGAGGAACCGTGGACTTCGGATGGTCGCCGAAGTTCTTCATCTTTCGGCCACCACGGTATATATATGCCTCCGGCGTTTTAGAGCTTCCAAATGCTTCAATCTCTCCTGTACCAATCTATTGACGCACATTTCTTGAATACTTAGTAGCCATTCAGGCATTTATTTCGATACCAATCCTCCAACTACGATCAACTCTCGTGTTAAACCAACTACTTTTGTGATTATTGTCAAGTCTAGTAAGCTGGTCAGCATTTCGTGAGAATATAAATACATTTAACAGAAAGCATAATCTTGTCTAGTTGGATCCGTGTCGATGATGTCGTACCCACCATCCCTCGAGCAGAAGTTTCATTTCTCGAGCCCAGCTGATGGCAGTGACAGTGATGAAGAGGGAAATGACGCAAGGGCCTCGCAAAGACGTAGACAGATTGTTTCGCGATCGTGAGTCTTCAGAGGCACGTATAAACCTTGAAACCTCACAATCCAGAAGTTCTGGCGCCTGTGTCCATTGCAAGTCGTTGAAGGTATGTCTCAAGCAATGCACAAGTTGAGCATTGCCTGACATGTCAAAAGGTGAAATGCAAATTCGACCCTGGTGAAAGTGTATGTTGTAGATGCCAAGCAGGGGGTCATGATTGCCTTGCTCGAAGTCGAAAGAAACGCAAACCAGCGCCGTAAGTTGATATTGATATTATATAAATGTGCAGCTGCTCCACATCATATAGTACCCATGAGGACTTGCAGGCGAGGGCGCATCATCAAGACCTTCAGATTCAGCAGTTGCTTCTGCAATTTGACAAATTGAGGGCAGACAACAGGATACATGAATCAATGACGCGTGCTCAGTCTATACGCCCACCCGATACCAGTGAGGTGATCTTTTCCCTCTCTTGTTGTGTAGCCAACGCGGTTTTTCTGCGATAGAGAAGAGTTTGATGCTCCGGAAATGGTCATCAGCAGCCAGAACAGCCGAAGAATCGATTCGAATTAATTTTCCATCGGGTATACATTGGGCTTTTACGTTGTGAAAGAGATATTAACCTTAGTTTAAGGACCAGAAATATTGTCGCCACCAGATATTGTGACGTACTGCAACCTGTACGCGGAGGAAATCGATTATCTCTTCAAAATGTATGACACACATATCTGCTATCGATTTTAGTTTTTGTGATGTTTCTCGTCGCAGATTTTTTGAACGGATTAATGTACGAACTGCACAATGCTCGTGCTCATAAATTGAAACGCAATTTTAGCCATACTTTTCAATATTGGATGACGAGCTACATACACCCGGAAATCTCATCTGGACCTGTCCGTTTTTATTCACCGTCAGTAAGTGCAGTTTGTCTCGTCGATGTGTAACAGCGTTAATTGATACGCTGTCTAGTCTGCGCCGTTGCCTCTCGATACTACGAAGAGAAACCGACCATGTATCTAATGGCTATGGATTTTGCTCGCGATGCGGCCGGACGGGCGCTGATTGATGGATCGAAAAGTGTTGACGTCTGTCAAGCTTACCTTCTAATGGCCGTCTACCCCATTCCAAAGAAGAAATGGGCGGAAGACCGCAGCTGGTTACTCATGGGAGTAGCTATTCGGTATGTAAATGATAACTTCAATATGATATCGTTATTGTCTTACAACGTCCTTTTTAGAATGGCAATAGAACTAGAGCTTAATCAACCTCCACCCATTACTTGCAGTGAGAGAGAACAGCTGAACAGGACACGAACATGGCTCAATTGTTATTGCGTCGACGGATCACATGCAATCCAGTTTGGCAAAATGCCCATGCTTTGCCTCGATGATTATTTGGCTAGGCACTCTCGAGAATGGTACACTCTGCCAAAGACGTTGCCTTACGACGTTCATCTCTGCGCATACGTACACATAATTATAATCGTGGCTCGCTTCAGAGCGACCATGGCGAGAGGGAATGAGACAGATGCTAACCCAGATCCTTACAAACCGTTTTCCATTCAAACGGTACCCACTCGCGTCCATAAGCTTTTGTTCAGTATCGTTGACCATTAAAACTAGGGAATTGATGTAGTTTCTCTCGCTCTGAAGACAGAGGCAGAACTTGCGCACGAGTTGTCTGGATGGGTGGAGATCTATGAACACGAGTTCTCGAATCTTCGTAGGTCAAGGTGATTGGCATACATCGCTCTGCTGAGTTCATTTCAACAGCAATCCCAATTTGTGCTTATCGAGGCAATACGACTCAGATGTATGTCGTCATCATTCAGCATCGGAGGATTTACTTGATTTGTTTCATGTTAGGATCACTGCATACCTACGCTTAGTTGTTCTTGCTGTTGGCTTCCAGCACGCCGTAAAGGCAGGTTTATCAAATGATTCTGAAATCCTTCAGAAATCATTCAAAGCTGCTCGCGAAGTCATTCAAATCATGGTAGAACGTCTTTACCCAACGGGACACTTGCGGTTTGCGATGGGCGCGAATTTTCTTTACGTATCATTTGCAGCTGCGTTTCTGATCAACGTACGTCGTTCTATGTTGTAGTGTATATTTCCCACCTTCACACTTCCTTCAAAGCTTCTCCGTCCTACATTGCTCCATCTTCTGGACGAAAACACGCAGTCTGAAATCATTCAGGATGTGCAAAATCTTATAAAAATATTGGGTTCCAAAGACGTGGCAATAGACACACGGCATACACCGGCTCTGTACTGCCGTTTCTTGTCATCACTTCTGGCTAAACATCACTCTGTGCCTTCTCAAGTCCCTTATGAATCTCCTGTCAGTGAGAACAATATCACTCCATTTTTTCACGATGGACCGATTTTCGATACGTCATTTGCCTACTCCTGGCCAGACATCATGTACGATGTGGATCAACACGACCAACGACATAATGGTACCTCAATTGAGGGATTCTATCAAGCTGGTGAGGTCGACATGGATCTCAGTCTCTCTCACTTCGTCAGGACCGTAAATCAAGGGTATCCTACATTTCCAGATCCGGGTCCATATGCCAGTATCTCCAGGAACGTGCAAGATTCGAGATGGGACATACAAGACTCCTACGCAACGATGCAATTTGCAAATTTGTGGAGGACGTAGCTATCTATGCAAACATACATTAAATGATAACCAGAGATACATGTATCTAATACAATAAAAGAGCTCAGTTCTCACGGGGTCAACTCTGCAAAATGAATGGAGAGCGTCAAATCTGAATCCTGATTGGCTGGACAGTTGAAGTCACGCTCCATCCGTCGATGTTGTGTCACGGAGGAGAATGGGTGTGTCTTCAAATATCTGCTTGAGGTGGAGAAGGTAACCTACTGCTCAAATGCCGTAGGGAAGAGGGATTATCGTCTTCCATTCTATCACAAAAATTTCAGTGACTCTATATTGTAGAAATTTAGTCCACTACATAGTTATAATGCTATTCTGTCTTGTGTTCTCGACTGAACTGTACAACACATCAACTACAGTATCATGATGTCTTTCACTTTAGCCCTATAGTTCCGATCCCGTCCCTCCATTCAATGCATAATCTGTGTGACGTGTTCAGGTGGGTCTACTCAACCGTGCAATGCAGGAGAAGCTGCTAGTGAAAACATATCACTGGATGCAGGAAACACTGTTCTTTTGCAAAACAATCTGCAAACACAGTAAAAACAATCAAATTGATTTCAAGATCTTATTTGAATGTTTTTGTCAAAACCATGAAAGAAATATTGTAGCCAATGAAAAGACCTTCAATACACTGGATGCAGGAAACAATGTTCTTTTGCAAAACAATCTGAAAAGACAGTAAAAACAATCAAATTGATTTCAAGGTCTTATTTGAATGTTTTTGTCAAAACCATGAAAGAAATATTGTAGCCAATGAAAAGACCTTCCATCGGAAAGGAGACTTGATGATTACAAAAGTCTTGTCATGTGACTCCAGGACTGACCAATCAAATCAGAATATTTTTTTAAAGGTTTCGAAAAAGATATTCAAATAAAATTTTGAAATCAATTAAATTATTTTTACTCTGTTTTTACATTGTTTTGCAAAAGAGCATTCTTCCCTGCACCCAGTGATAGGAAAGGTCAAACTGAGACGACTTGATGATTACATAAGTATTGTCATGTGACTCCAGGACTGACCAATCAGATCAGAATATTTTTTCTATGGTTTTGACAAAAATATTCAAATAAAATTTTGAAATCAATTAGATTATTTTTACTCTGTTTTTACATTGTTTTGCAAAAGAGCATTCTTCCCTGCACCCAGTGTATGTATATATATATATGCCGCGGATTTGGAATTTACCAAGTCACAACATGCACAAATACAGTTCGTTTGACGCGTTTCGATCGTCCAACTGGCACGCGCCCCGATCAGAGTTGTACATCGGGCAAATGTCCAAGTTTCGACCGACTCGCGCCTCCCCTCCATTCAAGTCTACTCGCCATTTAGAGCATGCTTTGTCTGCCGACGTCTCTAGGTCCTCGACCAATGCTTCTGTCCCTGAACTCACTGGCCTGTTACCTGAGGATATTGACCTTTTGGATGCGGTCATTGATCGTGCTGGTCCTTCCGCGACTACTTTCCTGAGCGTCTTCAAGGCGTACAATGAAGTCCTTAGAGACCGCGGCCTTGATCCTCAAGAGGTGGTTTACTATGGAAAGCTACTAAAACTCGGAACGATGAAGGGCAAGAATTGGGGCGACAAATGGAACGCAGTCAAGGTGCAACATACTCGTGCAAATGAACCGTCAACTTGCAATCGGCACTCTGGTCAGTTGCATTTAGCAAACCACATTTCAAGACGTGGTACACAGTCCAGGGTGCCTCCTGCGTCTACTGAGGATACACTTAGTGTACCCTCCCACACCGCAGACCTCAATGCACCATCCTCATCCTCTGGATTCTCTAAATCTCTCAAGTCAAAGCGACAATTTACAACCCAAACTATGGCATCCGACACGTCGGACGACCTAAGACGCGATTCATTGCTTTTATTGCCTGCCATACCACCAGCCAAGCAACAACATAGAGCATGGAGGTTTGGACCTGCTTCACCTTCAGGCAGTGAGGACATTTATGCACCACCCACAACACGCCTAGCCGCTACCCGTCGTCCACAACTTCTCACCCAAGAATCCTTCGACTTCAAACCTCTCGACCCTGCAGCCATTACACCTGCGACTGCTAGACAAGTCATCGCAAGTGCAAGAGAAAGAAAAGGAAGTGCTATTAATGAAGATGAGGCCTGGGACAAAATCAGAAGGGAAAGAGACGAAGCAGAAGCAGAAATCTTTAGAAAAACCAGACTACTGGAGCGTTGCTGGAAAGTATGGACTCAACTACATCGGTGGATAGTTGTACGTTTCCTATCATGTTTTCCTATCTTCTATTATAAATATCCTGAAATTGTTGTAGACAACGAACATTCAAATTGCCGAAGCCCGTGACAACTTGATCATGCGAATTTATCTTCAACAGTGGAGAAAAGTCACTTTATCTCGCCAGGACCTCTACCGGCGCATATCTATGTTTTCTGATAATCGATTCCGCAAGAAGTTTATCGCTATCTGGAGGCGCCGGCTGAGAGGAAGGGAACAAGACAAGTGGCGCCAGGACATGCGTCAAAAAATGAAGAAAATTCGAGAAAAGCGAGAGCTAAAATTATGCAAAGATGCTTGGACAGAATGGCGACAGTTGTATCGCTCTCGTGTGTTTGGCCGTCACTACACTGAAAGATTGGTGCATCGATTCTACGGTTTCTGGAGAAAACGACTCTCCGCAATCAACCAACTAGAGTTGATTGCAGATGATGCATTACGAACTTCTGAAGAAGGGACCGTCCTGCGATGTTGGGATCGTTGGCGAACTGCGACACAGCTGCATTCTTCCGAACGAACGATTTCTGAGAGAATCGATTGGAGATTGATGAGGAGTGCAATGTCTGTTTGGGGAAAAAACATGTCAGCTCTTTCACCTTGAAAACAAACTAACTTGATTGTCGTAAAGGTCTGATCATAGGTTGGCTGTAGAATTTTACCAGCGCATACTAGTGAAGTTGTCTATCAGATACTGGAGAGCTGCCCAACATCGGTTACATGTGTGTATTTCCTATCGTTTATCCCTCTGCAATTGACATTGACGCCCCAGCAGACTATGGAAAACAGAGCTCTCAAACATATCGCCCGCCAGGATGATCTACTTGTTAGAGCTATTTTTCGAGTTTGGAAAGCTCGAAAACAGGGTAAGACGGTAGAACGCCTGAAGGCTTCGAACCTCATTTATGCCGCCTGGTCGGTCTGGAAACAGCGGCTACAACAACAACGCCACAGCCATGGTCCGGTTTTTCCCTTCTCATTTACTCAATCATAATCTCATATTGTATAGAAATCGCTTTGGCATTCGCCATGCGCTCTGATTCAAGTAATATGGTGACCTTGTTTCGTAGATGGCGTCAAGTATACTCTAGCCACCGGGATGCACACTTAGTTGCCGTACAATGCGACGCCGAACAAATCTGCTATAAGGCAGTCTTAGTTTGGCGGATGAAACTTCGCGCGAAGCTCAAGATGGCACAGTTGGCGAAGATGGCCCTCAATTTCTTTACCATTCGTCGTGCTTGGAAAAGTTGGCATGACGTTATGAACCAGAGGGCGACCGAAAGACGCCTTGTAGAGTTAGACAAGCGGCGCATTAAAAAGATATTCTATTGTAAGTTTTACAACGAGCAACAGCATCGATTTACTCAAATTTCATGTAGCATGGCTCCTCCTCGCTCGCCAATTGAAGCAACGAAGGCTAGCTGAGAAACTAATCCAAGATAGAATAGAGAAGGTCAGAGAACTATGAACATGCATTATGATAATATCTGAATTTACCCAATTTTAGCGAATCAAAAGGTGCACTCTGACGATTTGGACAAATCGCGTTATTGCAATTAGACTGAGAGAATTGGATACAACGCAGGGTTACAACACAACCCTCCTAATGTGAGTTGTTATGTAGTTTCTTCTCGTCTTTAGGCTAACATCTTTTTCCAGTATCACGTTCAAAAAATGGCAGAAAGTATACGCTCATCGTTTAGAAGTACTGAGCCTCCTGCAGAGCTATCTGCTGGTGAAAAGAGAAGGTGGGTCAAAATTTCAGTCTCGAGTTCAATGCACCTATATTATTTTCATCCAAGATAACATGCGCCGCGTATTTACTCGCTGGCTTGGACTCGCACGCATTAATCGGCACCGACGAACTACGCTGAAAGCAAAGGAGGATGAAATCAAAATTTATTTTATAGCATGCTTCTGGAACAAATGGAGGGATCATTTCAATGCTGAGAAATTGCGCCCCATCGTAGGATGTCCAATCATCTATTGCAGTTCGAAGATTGATTCGTATCATGTTAGGAGCGCGCTGTGACTGTTCAGACAGAAAAGAATGCATTATTCAGAGCCTTCGGTCTATGGCATTCCAAGACGAAGGTGCGTGTCGCATCGACAATTTCTATCCGTTGTGTTCATCGGTTATCAGTCACTGCCCGCCATACGCCTCCATGCCAACAACACCAAGGCTAAGTACTTTAAATCGTGGCGACAAGCTATGCCACGAGCTCTTCAAGCTACGAAGGCACGCGAAAGGGACAGAAATACCACTCTCAGTAAGATCCATTATATTGGTAGACATTCACAGCCTTATTCATTCCTGGAGGGATGTATTTGGACAAGTGGGTCCAGATTCACCGTACAAAGATGGCGCTGAAAGCAGTGGCGTAAGTCTCCTTCTATCTTTGTTTCATTCTGGACAGAAGTGGTAAAATTGTCCGTTATTAGGCGAGCAAGATACCTTCGACTTCCCACTGCTGCTCCTCGACAGACTCGGCCGAGCCAAGTTTTGAGTGTTGACCCTGGCCATAACATAGTCCAACGCATTGGCTCAACGCCAAAGGAACCCTCCACACTCCTAAACCAACTCCCAACCGCCGTCAGCCTTCTTAAACCGCGGCCATTTTCGGAGAGGAGTCCAGGACTTACGCGTTCACCAAGCACATGCGAATCAAATACAGGGTCTCGTGCGGCTTTCAGCGAGAAAGGCAGTAGCCCAACGCGAACTGAGCCTGCAAACGACGGCACTAGGGGCAGGCTTTGGCAGGAATTGCGTGAGATGCAAAGAAAATCCCGACCCTCTTCGCTACACTCTCGGTCAAAAGGATAAGAGTTTCTCGTCTTGCTTTATTGTTCGTTTGGTGGACACTATTTATTGTTAACTTATATATCTGCAAGTGTATAAATAATACCAATCCAATACCATCATGAATTGCGGTAATATTGCCATCCCACCCAGTTCGCAATAACGAAATAGGCACCTGTCGGGACAATGAGGAGGGTGAAGTACTTGTAATGCGTATCGTAGGCCAGCGCATCGAGTAGCTGGATGAACTGAGGAATGAGTGCGGCTCCAAAGAGCCGCAAGTTGGAAGTTACGCACCTGAAAGCCGGTGGGTGGGAGGAAGGCACTGAATAGAACAGCGTAACTTGCCAGTGCGAAGAAAACGATGGAGAAGCTGACTATGAGATATCCGGAATTTATTGGCATAAAGGAATCGCCTGTGGTGGCTATAGAAAAGTACTTTGATGGTTGATGAAAGGCTGTGTCCGAATTTGGTTGTCTGGTGATGAGAATTCCGCCTTGTTGATATCCTGCCTTGACTACCATGAGCTCTCTGCCTGTTCAACCCAAGCATAATGAGGCTGAGTCTGCTTGTTCCCTGAAGAGTATGGCGAGTTCCAGCTGATATGGATCGCATTGCTCAGTGCATCGCAGCCAGAAACTAGTTCGAACCTGGAGCCATCAGATTCGGGACATGTTGATGAAAGAACGCCTCACCAGGCAAAATTGCAAACCATGTCCCTTCCAGAGATTCCTGGTGCGAACCTCGATCTTGAGTTGGACATGACCACAATTCTCGGCTCATCCTCGAATGCCGAGTAAGTGTCTTGTTACTCGACATGAGTCGCCATATCGGATCGCGGTAAATCCATGTTCGCTCTGCAGTGCAGAAAAGGTTCAAAAGCGAGTATCCAATGTGCTGAAGCTCTCTCGGGAAAATGAAAAACTACAGGCGGAGCTCAAGGCAATGACTGACCGGCTCGAACGCGCGGAAAGAAGACGAGAGGAGCTTGCAAGACGGCAGCAGATGGTCATGGAGGCACCGCTGTCGTAATGTATAGAACTGTATAGGAGTACTAGAGTATTACTGAACGAGATCTGACGGGAGTTAGTGTGGAGATTAGCAATCTATAAATCATTATCGTTTCTTTCGCCGCCTCTTCAACATCAACCCTCATGGTCTCCAGTCGTAGACCCTCTGAACGTCGCCTTTCAGACCGTAGACTCTCCGGCGTCTCTTCTCGCCGCCCATCTATTGATCCATGGAGACTCATTCCTATGGACAAGTCCGTCTCGTCCTTTGTGTCCGTCTAATCATACTCATCAAGTATTCTACCTAGGGCGAGCCACGTCGGCGGGTCCGATGATTTCAATGTCGTCTTCATTGGTGCAGGTAACATAATGTTCGGTAAGTACATCATTGGCTTTTATTTTAAGACGCCTGATCTTTCCCGTAGGATCTGACGAAGGCCCATGGAACCACTCGTTTCGATTTGAACAGTGAGTTCGATCGCTTGATCATTCGTGTCAGTTGGCACCTACCAACCGTACAGCAAACTCGGTCGCCGTCTCAAGGTCGTCGCCCTGATCGATCCCGCGATTGAACGCGCCACAGCTGTCCTCCAGAAGAAATGTGACTCTTTCGTCGTGTCTGCTTACCAGGACACTCGTGTCTTCAAGACATTGGAAGACTTCGTAAAGAACATGTCTCCCAAGGATCGGCCTCGGGCGGTCATTGTTGGCAGTCCCCCAATGTTCCGTGGGTCTCTCCAACCTGGGCGTGATATTGAGATGCAAATTCTTAAGCATTTTCCTGGTGTCGCGATGTTCTTTGAAAAGCCAATCGCTACGGGTCCTCTTCATGAGATTGGAGATGCTTTCGCGATTGCAAAATCAATTAGCGATTCCAAGACCATATGCTCCGTTGGGTAAGCTAACGGTAGGTGGACGGAGTTCATGAGGGCTCATCGGATTTTACGGATTCTAGATACATGCTTCGGTACCTGAAAGCCGTCCAGATGATGAAACATATCATAGAAGAGAATAACCTCACAGTCATGGTCACCATTGCACGATACGCCTGTGCATATGAAGCAATTGCTAAACCGGACTGGTGGGACAAGTCCAAGAGGTTAGTCCACTGGTCGCTGCTTTCCTTGTTGGTGCTCACGAAATTAGTGCTGGCCCCGTTATCGAACAAGGCACTCACTTCTGCGATCTTTCCCGTTATTTTGGTGGAGAGGTAGACATTTCCACTGTCAGCGCACACTCGCTCGAATGGGACGAAAATGCCGGCAATCTTTCAAAGATTTCTATTGACGAGAGCAAAATTGCCCCTGAGAACAGGATTCCCCGTGCGACGACCGCAACTTGGTAAGATGATTAAGTACACTTAACAAGAATCAATCTGATCAGGATGCAATAGGAAATACGACAGTGGCGCTGTTGGCAGCTTTACCCACATCGTTGCCCTCCATGATACCAATTATAGCTGTGAACTCGAGGTGTATGCTGATGGTTATCAACTCAAGTACGGATATCAAACCCTCTAGTGTAGTTTGGTTTGCTCAATTCCCCAAAAAATTGTCAGGCTAGTGAACCCATATGTCCAGCCTGTGTTATTCGTGCGTCGTCCCGGTGATGAGCTCGAGCAGGCTTTCCGCTTCCCAGATGACGACCCTTTCTTCTCAGAGGTCTCAAACCTGATCGACATCATCGAAGATATTGAAGAAGATCCGGAGGCCGCTCAGATTTTGAGTACTTACGATGGTCAGTTCCCAATCAAGAAAAAATCCGTTGCACCCAACGATTTTGATTCTGGTGTAGATGCGGTCAGGACTTACGAGTTGACCTGGGCTATTCGCCAAGCCACCGAGCGCTCTCGTGCTGCAAAACTGCAAGCCAGTGCCGAAGCTGCCAAAGCCGAAGAGGCTTAGAGCATCTCAGAAATTCTTCTGATACCTTAGATGCGTTTAGAATCGTAAACGTAGAAGACAGTTAAGGTAATGATCCTCGTGCCTTGTTTCAAATACTTGTATTTCGTGTAACAGCAGTGTATATAAGATGTGTGCAGGTTGTAGTACCAGGAAAGAGAATAAGCATGACACAACGCAATTCCACTGGCAAACCTTGCGACAGATTTCGACAGCAACTGAAAGAAGGGAACTCGGATTTTCAATGCCTTAATACGTTCTCTTTCATATTTGGACTTGGCCCTCCAGGGAATAACAAAAGTCAAGTGGAGATGAATTACAATGTATCGTCAGGATACCGACCTGAGTCTTTTGGAACCAGCCTCTTCGGACGTTGCTCCTTTTTCAGCACGCTTCTCTTCAAATTTCCGCTTCCTTTCAAGCTTTCCCTTTTCTCGAGACGCGATCCTATCCCACTCTTCAACGAGATGTGATTTCAAAGTAGGTATGTTCTTCATAGAGGATCCACAATGGAAACAGACAAGGTCTTCTTTCAACAGTGCTTCATAATGTTTCGGATCCAGTTGTGCCTTCTTGAATATTCATTCCAGTATACGTCATCACATAGTTGGTTGTCTCAAACGAGAAAATAGCTCACTGTGCTAAAATACAAGTCCTCAGCATCAAACCACGACAGTACTTCATTGATATCCAGGAAGAAACCAGCTTTGGGGTGGAATGTGTTGTAGTGTTTCTTGCTCTTCATCCAGTCTGAGCGGAGGTCGGAAGAGAGGACATGCAAGTGTAGATGTCTGCACTCGCGTCGTGGTTTAGAAATGCCGCGTCATAAAACGTTAAACGTACGGCATTGATGGTGCGGCATGAAATCCAGTCCATATATCCCATTTGAATCCATAGCGCTTCAACATCTCAGTCTCAATCTCTTTTCGTAATTTCGCTGCGTCCTCATTGAGTGAGGTTATGACTTTCTTCGCGTGTTCTTTATCGCCCTTCAAGAGTGTCCTCAGGCTCGTTAAAGAATCAGCCTCCAGAGATGATTTCATCCGAGGAAGAAGCAGAAAATGGAAGATAGACTTGGGATAGGTATCATAGATTACCAGTGAGTTTGAACTATGACTGAAAAGTACAGAGCTAGGGAAAGTCGCTGGATCTTTCAAAGCGTAAGTGCGCAAAGCATTCAAGTTCATTGTTAGAATCGCACAAATCAAATGGACTTTCGCACAAGTTTGTTGATACTCCGACAGAAAGTAAGTAGTATACACACACATTCGTGATACGTCAAGACAACAAAGATAATATAGAGTGCTGCACTATGTCTGATTTATCTTGCAGATTGAGTCATTCTATCGTCCGGAGTTCAGAAGCTCCCTGAGGTTTTCGGAAAGCGTTATGTTAATTGCAGTCGTAAAATTTGTCCCTTGACCATGACGATGTCGGACCCCATTTGTTGATGGAGTAGGCAGCTCTTCAGCCTTTCGACGATCGATATCCGCGACAAGCTGGGAAAATGACAGAAATAGAACTTCTGCTTGAGCAAGAGTTGTATCCAATTCGATGGTCATGCTTAGCTCGTTGCAGTACTAATAAAGCAAAGTTATAAGGCAATTGCCACAAACAAGAGACCCGCGCGCACCTTCAATATCTCGTCAAACTAATATAACTAAGTCAGTTAATAAAAGATCAAAACACTTGAGATAATCACCTCTACGAGATAACGCAAAATCATATCTCGATGTGACTCGAGCACAGCTAATGCTACAAATAGAACGAAATCATTGCTGTAATAATCCGACCACAAAACCTCCCATAAACGGAGTACGTCATCAAACGGAAATTCTCGTTTAAACGCGATGAGAACCCAACTTTACAAAATAACGTCACTAGAATACCGGAACAAATCTTAATCAGCCATACCGGAAGCAGAAAAACAAGTTGAGAGCATCAGTCTTCTCTACACTTCAAGTTAGCCGGAAGATAAGACGTGAACGAGGTCTTACCTAAATGCCTGTATAGCTCAAGATCCATGACACCGATGAGTTGTTGGAGGGTCGACAAGTTTTTTTTCATGCCACTTTGATCTCGAAGGAAATTTTGCTTCTGTAGAATTGTCAACGGAAACTCTGAAACTCATGTTGTATCGATCGTTACCATTCGACGCATTACTTCCACGAAACACCAGAACGTCATTTCCTCGTTGGCATCCATGACAACGTAGATTGGAGCACAGAGGTCAGACATTCCTTGAACATAACCTTGAAAGACGATTAGCCAACGCAGCAAGACAAGACAGTAAGAATTCTAACCCAAGTCTTTTTCATAGAAGTTATACGTCAGTAGAATGCTCGCGTGTCGATCAATGTGCTCGTTAGTCGGCGACTGAGAGCCAATGTCGCCTATGTTAGGCGAAATAGAGGAATAATGTTGATGGTAACCTTTCTCGCCACTTTGTTCACCATGTAGCTCAGGCTCCTTCGTGGTGAAAATTGGCTGACTTCGATCAGTGCGGCGACAATCCACGTCTATCCTATGACGCTCCTGGCAGTTTGGTAATGTGAGATAACGATCCAATTGATCAAAAAAGGTAAACAAGATGAGGTACCTCAATAACGTCCGGTCGGTCGAATACTTCTGGAACACCACACCATCGGTCTTTGATTTCATGGTACAATTTCCTGAGAAAAATGATATTTATAGAAAGAGAGGTAAATATTACAACATACCGCTTCTTTTCCCATTTACGTAGTCGTTCGGGACGTGTCACATCCCACTCATATACTCCGAGGATGAAGGGCCAAATAGTTTGTCTGAGCTTACCTTTGGCAGTGATACCCCGTCGGAATACTTCGCGCTTCATTTCTTCAATCCTCACTTTTGGCCTACCGTCCTCTGCAAACCACTTGGCCCACATAATTTCGTCCACAGGATGTTCCGGATCACGTGACGACTTGGGAGTGGGTAAATTCACAGTAGACTGGAGAAGTTCAAAAATCCCAAGGGATGATGTCTCTTGTGCAATTGACGTAGAGGGAAGTGTTTGAGCTTCTCGTTTGCGAGCACGCTCACCCTCTTCGGCAACTATCCTGGCCCAGCGAGCGAGGTACACACGGGCGCTTTCAAATTCACCAACGCCACCTTTCTCAACCCAGCTACCCCATTGCCACTCCCCGCTGGCGTTCACGAGGCTCCGTACTGGATCTGGCAGATGTGGTACGATGGGTTTGGCAAGTGGATGAGAAAGGATATTCTGAGCTGCGTGGCGAGTTGCACGGGTAATGTTAGAGAAGGATTGGAGGAGAGCGAGCCTTGCCTGTGACGATGGGAGAGGGTTGGACGGCGGTGACGAAAGTGAACGATGGAGTATGGACGAACGATGCGAGTATGGGTTCGGAGGTGATGTCGTAATGGGACGGGGACGACGATGAGCGGGCACAGGTGAGTGCGAATTGGCGAATGACGACTGGGCAAGTATGTCATCCACTGCATCATCGCTGAATATTTGCGTCGAGTGTGCTTCAATGTCTGCGCGCGAGGGATCAATCAAGAAGAGCGATGGGTCCAGCGTCGACCTCATTACATGGGAGTATGATCGCATCCGTGAAAGAAGGTCTTCGCCACCCCAAGAATTCACTGACTGTGGTATATGTGGCGCAGGAGGCGGGTATGACGTCGTGCCTTCGACGAGAGGACGCGGTGTCGATGCCATTGAAAATGAGCGTGACTCGTCATCGTGGAAATGAAGAGTGGGAAGAGTATCACCATTGATAAGATTTATCCCGATGGATCCATCTGCAGAAATATTCACAACCGTGGACATCAAAGATCTGCGACAACTTACACCAAGATGACAGCGTTGGATGGCGGACGAGAAGCGAATATATTGACGTCAAAGGAACGGAGAACGCGTAAGATTCAGGCCTTTGGATTGGAAGCTCAATAAGAACAATATCTAAAGACAGTCAAGTGAAGGACACCGATGCATATATTCGTCAAGGACCCACCATCGTCTTTCTCATCCCAAACAACCTTTTCCTCAATCTTAACAAATTTGTCCCATTCATTCGTACCGCGTTCGTTAAGAAGTGTCTCTGGGATCCAAGCGAGCAAATATGTTGGATTTGCAGCCTCCTACAGAAAAGGGGTGAGACCCAAGGTGGATAACGAGGTATAGGACCGACTCTTTTGACTAGAGCAATAAAACCCGGAATGTTATCTCTCGCATAAGCTGTTGGATTCACATAGACCTTGGACTTGCTGTAAATCAAACGATATCGGTTGTCGTTGGGGCTGGTTGAGGGGATGTGAGTAAGATCCGTCCGCTTAATCTCGACCATCGAGTCGAACTGGAGAAGAAATAAGCGGAGACAACAGGAGCGGAATAAAAGACCAACTGAAGTGGTTGAAAACAGGGAATCAAGGGAAGACGATGCCTCTATGTACTCGTCGTCCATTCCCGCAGATGCCGCTGCGCAGTTTGTAAGGACAACACGTCATGGACAATTTAGGATATCTGCACGTGCACAAGAATGAAACTTGGGAGAAAATATAAACTTAAAGCTTGCAAGTCCTATGTACATGACTCGCGCGACGTCACACCAAGTCCCTCAAGAATAGATGAAATAAAAGGTTGTAATGGCCAATATACAACAAACAATCCGTAACTCTAGCGATTACTTTTGGTATGACCAAACGTTGCGGAGCACTGATCAAACCAAGTCAGCTGCCACGTACAAGAGAATCAAAGCAGCAACGTACAACCCGCTTTTGTCGCCAGTCTGTTGATAGAATCGTCGCTCTCGCCCTGGGATCGGACCTGTCCGCAAAGAGCGAAAGTAGTGGAAGTGTTCAAAGCACGGCCATTGGCGTCGACGTCAACAATGCTGATTTGCACAGAAGCATGGTCCTTTGAGGTGATAAGGCGATCTAAAAAATCCTTGATTAAACGTATTTCTGCATTGAGGAATTATGCGCACTTGTAGCCGAGCATTTGCGGGGAACGTAGAGATCAACGAGAACACCCTGCAAACATAGTCAGATCCAAACGAATATTTAGAGTCTACAGAGAACGTACAGCGTCGTTTTCCATTTTGGATTTGCGGCCGTTTGACGATAGTTACAACGATGAAGTGAAGGACGTAGAAGCGTGGGAGAAATGTTGTAAAACTATACAGTACTGCCAACTTTGTTTGTCAGAATCGTCGAATCCAATCATAGTCGCCGAAGTTATGCCGCGGCATGTTTTCCTCCTGAGATTTCTACAATTACAGGACATTACTATACATTAAGTACTATATCGGTTGGAATCCCTTTGGAAATACTTGGCGTACATTAATGTTGATCCTAGTTGTGCGCAAATAAGCTTCATAAGGTTCCCAGTCTTTATCTAATTTTCCCAGATGAGAAGGTAAGGTATCATCCAGTATTCGGGGTACACCTGAGAGTTGGAATGAGATCAGTATCAGATACTTTCCTTTCTGTTTGTCTCTTACCGTGGTACGCACGCCGACATTCCGGACCTGACATGATGACTACGTCTCCAGAACGGAGGAGGATGGGCACTGGTGTCGAATCTCGTGTCAGACCGCCAATGAGGAAAATAGCTGCATTTCCAAGACTAGATGAAATAGAAGAACATGGCTCAGGGAAGGGCGTGTACCAACTTACGATATGGAAACAAGGGGCGACGTTGCGCATACTTCAGAACGGTCAACGTGTGCCATCAGAGTATCCTGTAAGAAGTCAGTCAAAGTCAGGTCGTGCTAATTTCTAAATATACCGACCTTGGTCTGGTAAAAATTTACAATCCCAGCATCAGGTTCTAAGAGTGCTGGGTAAGCTCGATTACACAACACGTCAAGAGAGTTTCATACCATAAGATTCATTCCAAGTGGTCCACTCTGCCCAATCACTATCGGCTTCACTATACACTTGCTTCCAATCAACGGCGGCCACTGCGTCCTTGCAGAGATTTCGCAGACTCGGGTCAATAGCACCTTTACCCTTCGTAAAGTCGTACTGCTTGGTTCCCCAATGATAGAACCAGCCTATATTTGCCCAACGTAATCTAAATAGCAGCTCGGATACAGGGGCTTGTTTGATGGTTGCTGAAGGAGCCGGTGGAGGCTTTGGCGTGGTCGAGATGGCTGAAAAGTTGTCGGGAGTGGCAGGTGTGTTGTTGACGAGTTGTCGAGGACCCGGAGGCTCTTGGTCAGAAAGAGAACCTTGAGTTGCCTTGGGATGCACGATAATATCTTTTTTAGAATCCTGTAGAGACTCTAGCCACGCATTCCACAGCCCTTGTTGTGGGAGAGAATAGTGGATATCGAGATTAGTTTCGTTCTGACGTGCTTGATCACATAGTGACCATCTTATCAGTTCCCTCTGCTGCTCTTTCGAAACGAAGGACGGTAAAATAACCAGGCCTAAGTGACATATATATTGATGAATACGCGCGAGGTTGTCAACAGTTTTGAGACTACAGCACCAGGTATTTGAGGGATGGTGTAGAATCTGGTCGACCTCGCCACTGCCACCAGCTCTCTGTGTTGGACTGCAGCCGAGCCCTTCCAGATGCCTTGTCGGATTTCGTCCTCTCTGGCTGGATCTAGAGTGGCGAGGTCGAGGACAAGGGAGAGATCAGGCGGGGGAAAGCGAGCTTTGTACTTTTTCTCTGCGGCTCTGAATGGGGACCAGTCAAGCTCGAGGTCTGGGTTCCTGTTCTTTGTGGCCTTGTGGTAGAGTCGACGTGCCTTCTTGTAGGCGGGGGAACTGGGGACATGAAGGTCGGCCTGTGAAGTCATGCCCAACGAAACCAAACAAGACGCGGAGACTCGGAAAGTTTTGAAGAAAGTTTCGTTGTGTCTCTATGTCTCTATGGCTTCCTCGTACTACCGCCACCGTCCTTGCCCGTTCTTATAATCGTTTGCCTGCCTCTTTGGTCTCTTCCCCTCGTTCCCGTCTCGCCCCTGTCCTTCGCTCATCCGTCCAATATCAACCTTCTCGCCGTCTCCAGACCTCAACCCCGTCTGATCATCCCTCACCACCGGCTCACAATGACCCCAAATCTTCTACCCCAGCGACAGCCGACGCACCTCTTATGGCTAGAGTCTGGAAGAAGGTCAAGCATGAAGCACAGCACTATTGGCACGGAACCAAGCTTTTGGTCTCCGAAGTACGGATATCCTCTCGTCTCCAATGGAAGATCCTACAGGGAGAGACATTGACGCGCCGCGAGCGCAGACAGGTCAAATCTTCTTCTTTCTTCATCACGCCAGATGTTTAAGCTCAATGTCTGCTTTCAGTTGAAACGCACGACTCAGGATCTTCTTCGCCTCGTTCCGTTCGCTGTCTTCGTTATCGTCCCTTTTATGGAGTTCCTCTTGCCTGTGGCGCTCAAGCTGTTCCCGAACATGCTTCCATCGACATTTGAAGACAAGTATGCTGCAGTATGTTCCATGTACAACTTCCGTCGGTCTTATTCTAATCATCATTTTAGGAAGAAAAACAGCGAAAACTCCTCCGTGTTCGTCTAGACATGGCCAAGTTCTTGCAGGAAACACTTCGTGAATCAGGGCTGAAAGCAAATGCACACATTGTTGGTAGCGATGCTTTCAAGGAATTTTTCCGAAAGGTGTGACTTGACGTTTGTATATCTTTCTGATCAACTGAAAATACTGTATAGATTCGATCCACAGGAGAATCCCCATCTGCGCAGGATGTAATCAACGTCGCTAAACTCTTCGATGACGATCTCACACTTGACAACCTGTCGCGTCCTCAGCTGGTCTCGATGTCGCGGTACATGGGTCTAAACGCATTCGGCACAGACAATTTCCTCCGTGGTACTATGCGATCGCGTCTTTTGGACCTTCGTCGCGATGACCAGCTCATCAACAAGGAAGGTATCGACGAACTCTCGACCTCTGAGCTCCAAGCGGCCTGCCAGTCTCGTGGAATTCGTACGTCGGGAGTATCCCCGGCGCGTCTGAGGGAAGAGCTCCAAACCTGGGTCAAATTGCATTTGCACGAACGCGTTTCAGGCGTGTTGCTCATCCTTGGACGGGCCTTTCATTTTGATCGTAAATTCGGCGAAGACGAGGACGGAAAAACTGCTGTTATCGCAAGCTTGGAAAGTGTTTTGAGCGGTCTTCCTGATAACCTGGTGTGTGTTGTCAATCTTATGTCTTGTTGCATTCTTACGGATTTCTTTGATAGCTTAACGAAGCAGAGTTGGAGGTTGATTCTGACAAGGCGAGCTATAAACAGAAACTTGAGGTTTTGCAGCAGCAACAGGAGCTCATTGAAGATGAAGAGGAACAAGAACAAAAGGAAGAGGATGCTCGTCGTGCAAAGAGAGAGGCCGAAGATCTGGAAGTTCGTACAGCTCAATCTCTGTTACCTGACTCGGAGGTAATTGCTTTGTCTCTCATACCGTTCAAACGAGCCCTTTTTTTTTTCTAACGAAATCACGAGTAGCTTTTACCTGAAAAGCTTGAAGAGGAAAATGCTCGCATGACGACTGAGCAGCTCAAGGAACTGGGCGAAGCTCTTTCCGTTTTGTCTGCCAAATCCAGTGTCCTGAAGGAGCGCAAGGAACTCCGCGATCTGATGGAAGAGAATCTCTCGGCAGAGGAGGTACGCTTCGGGCGTCGATGCCAACTCAGTCGATGTATTGACCCCCTCTTACAGGACCCCAAATCACCATCTGGTGCCTTGACGAAACGGATCCGCAGTATGCTCACCAAGATTGATCAACAACTTGAGGAATACGACAACCGTGTTGGAAGTTCGCTTCAGATGATTTCTGCTGATGCACAAGGCCGGATCTCGGTACAGGACCTGCGAAAGGCACTAGCTGTGATCAAGCACAAGCCAGATGACGAGGTTGGGCAGGCTGTCATCCAGAAGCTTGATGTCGACAAGGACGGTTTCGTTGAGCTGGAACATGTTCTCGGCCTTGCCAAGGAAGAAGGATTAGGTGCGGTGGCCTGACTTTTGTGACCTTGCAGGCGATTAATCAAGTTGTTTCATAGGTATTGTGATTGATGATGCGGCTCAGACAATTATCGGCCAGGGTCATGAGATTAAAAATTCAAAGCCAAGGAAAGAGGATATTGTACAGGAATAGAACTCGATAGACAACACGATGACATTCAATCAAAGCGAAGAGGGTATTATAATGATACATCCCACCGATATAGATAGCCGTAAGCAAGTCCCCATTCCTAATACTGATGAATATGTAATCACGACATGACTTTTGTGCTGTTCCGATGTGGATCTGGAGTTTTGGCGCGTGACTCTGTTTCACCTGACACAAAATCGTCTGTGTCCGAGTTCTCGGCCCAAAAGCGGCCAGCCTGGAGGGCCAATACGCCTGTCAGAGCAACACTGCAGATGAGATTGCTTGAAGCGAGCTCGAGAGTGACGTGCCGAAGTGAACGGGGAAAAGGATCTCTAAGCTGGTGATCTGGTATTGTGCTGAATTTGGCAAAAAGACCTGTAGGAAGAAGATGAGGGCGTGCGAGACAGATGAGATGAGGCTACAGACTGGGGAGCACGGAGTGGAGATACATGGCGACTGTGACACCAAAGAGAACTGGAGAGAGTGTAAGGGGAATTGATGAGAAACGGCGGCAAGACGTACAGATGCTTCCTCCGTCGAACATGATGTTTCCTGCCCGGCCGTCACCAATACTGGAAATGATAGTGATGCAACCTGTGACGACGACAGAGGCAAGGAACCACAGGGCCTGGGGGGGCCCCTTTGCAAGGATGGAGTAATAGGCAGCTGCAGTCCAGAGATGGTCGTCGGTGACGGGTGATTTCCAGAGGGTGAGAGAGTCGGCGATCCAGTGGGTGAAGAGGGCGCCTGATGGGAGGTGAGAGGGAGTACTGGGGAGAGTAAAGGACGCACCGAGAAGGAAACTAGTGACACAGACGACGACGGCGGCACGGATGCCCATGGGAGGACGGAAACTTTTTGTGTGTCACAGGGGTCACACATTTCCCGGAAATGCAGCCATGTCTACGCCTGCTCCGTAGAGCCTACTCGACACTCCCCTGGTTCGTCGACGAGGCGCCCACCCTGCCTGCTCGTGCACGTCCACTGCCCGCTGTCCCCGACGTCCCCGCAAACACGCCCGCAGTCATCAGACAGCTGCACAGCCAACTCGCGCAGTCGCCGCTCCTCGAGCCGTCGACACTCCTGGTATCAGAACCGATTGCACGCCCTGCTGGGCCTCCTTTGCCGTTGCGGGCGCCACAGGGCAGGAGGAAACGCGGTGGGACATATGCAGGCGAGTCGGCGTGGGATGTGCCTGGAGGGATCTGGAACTGGGTTGTGACTGCACAGGCATGTGGATTTCTTGGTATGTTGTGCAGTCGCTGACACGGGACCAGGTCAAGGAAGGGACAGAAAAGAAGGGTGGGATTGAGTCGGTGGTGCGGGTGGTGAGGAAGGCGGTAAGTGCAGCTGGGAGCGAGAGATGAAACGCTGACGATGGAGCAAATAGCTATTGAGCGTGGACCCGCCGCTGCCGCTACCGCCAAACTCGAAGCGGCGGACGCACAACGGGTGGGCGCTGATAGACGCGGGTGACTTTGCGGTGCACATTCTGAGCAAGGAGGCACGAGAAAAGTACTGGAGCACTAGTTTTATGTAGATCACGTGCAGTATAAGAAGTTGAGATTCACCACGATGACTAGCAGAGCAGGTGGTCTCTATGGCGGTATCCAGTTCTCGTCTAGCACTCCTTTTTCCTCAACAACTGCCCCGCCTCCGCCTCCTGTAGCTCCACAGCCCACCTCACAGCCCACCCCAGATCCCCAGCCCCAGAAGAGCCCAGATCCACCCCAAAAGCCCGCCCCTGGTATCTCTCCATTATCTCCTCTTTGTCCTCTACAGATTCATTTTCTTTCAAGGCTGGTCTGCCTCTCTTGCTTTTGCCCCCGTCCGCCGCAACCAGCCCCCAAAATCCAAGCCCCCACCACCCCGTATTCCCCTCGGCGCTGCAGTCTCCTCTGCCGCCCCAGTCCCTGCTGCCATCTCTTCCACCGCAGTCGTCTTCGCCCCACCCGCCCTCATCGATCCCCCCAAGCCTGCTCAAGAACCCCAGTCCCAACAAGGATGGGGCAAGAAAGTAAAGCCCCCCTCAATGGTCCTCGATGAAGACATCAATGGCTTCAAGGCCTCTCACACCAACAAGAAAAAAGGAAAGGGAAAAGGAAAAAAGGTAAGTCACTCACGTCCATTGTCTTCCGCCACCACATCGTCGGTAGAACCGGAATGCCCCACCTCTGCCCGCTTGGGACCCCGCAGAACTCTACGACCCTCTGCGTCCCAATGATTACAACGAATACAAGACCTGGAAACAGAAAAATCGTATCGAGCAGCGGGAACGGCTCGCAGAAGAACGCCGCAAACGTTCCAGACGCAGCCAAAGCTACTCTGACAGCGATAGGACTGATTCCGAAGACGAGAGACCAAGAAAGACGGGTACATTCAAATGTCCATAATATCTCCCCTTTTCTCACAATAGTCCTCAGGCCGCTTTGAAGAGCAATACGATCGCTGGTCGAGGGCCGACGAGGAGAAACGCCATGCTGCGCGTTCCAACCCCGTTGCGACAACAATGACAGGCGACGAGGCGTATCAGCGCCGTCTTGCAATGTCTAATCCCACGCAGCCGGCTCCTTCCCCAGCCGCCAAGGCAAACGACGAAGATGAGGCTCCCAGTGTGCCCGCGGATGCATCATCTGTCGCGCAAACTGGCGACGAAGCCTACCTCCGACGCGTCGCCATGTCCACCATGAACCGGGCTCCCCCACCTCGGCCTGTATCTCCGCCGTCACCTCCGCCGCTCGCGTACAATCCTTTTGCACCTCAATCTGTGCCTCCTCCGCCTTCCGGGCTTCCAGGAACAGTGCCTTCTGAAATCGAAGCTAAAGTAAAAGCAGCTGCAGCAATCGCTGCACGACTCAGCGCATTAGCCGGCTCTACTCCCGCAGCCCCGTCTCCACCTCCAAATGAAGAATCAAAGTGAGTACTTTTCCGACGGGGAATGTGACTGACCACATGCTCATCGTCGAACCCCAGACCTGATCCTCATGGTTTCGCTGCTCGTCTAATGGCGAAATGGGGTCATAGAGAAGGACAAGGTCTCGGTGCCGACGGGTCTGGAATCGTCAACGCTCTCACGGTCGAGCAAGTATCTCAAGGGAAAGACAAAGCCAAGCCAAAGGCCCAGACTAGCAAGGGTATCGGGGTCGGTTCGAAAATGGGCAAAATAATCAACAACAATGAGGATGCAAAAACGCGCGAGGATCGAGAGAGATTCGGCGAACCCAGCCGTGTTGTCGTTTTGACCAATATGGTTGGGTCTGAGGATGTCGAGGACGAGGAGCTCAGTGGAGAGATTGGTATGGGTTTCCCAACCTTGTGTTCGTGAGACTTTTGGTCGTTTATAGCTCTCAACCTAGGTGATGAATGCTCAAAAAACGGCACAGTCGAACGAGTCGTTGTTCACCTCGTCCACCCGCCGTCCCCGGATCCGGAAGAGGCGGTCCGTATCTTTGTGTTATTCGCAGGTCCAGCAGGTGCTTGGAAAACAGTCAGAGAACTCGACGGAAGATTTTTCGGAGGTAGGACCGTTCGTGCAAGGTATTTCCCTGAAGCAGCTTTCATCCAACATGACTTGGATTGTCCTCTTTTTTGAAATGAACAACACACGGATTCTCTCATTTTAAAAGTTGTTTTGATTTTACTCGTAGTGGGAATACATAAATATATCTATTTGTATTCAAATCAAACGAGTCTTGTTTTGAATAACGGTTTTAGTAGACACGCTTAAAAGGAGGAACAGCCTTGCACTCGTTTTCGTCGAGGGTGTTGGCAATGACACCGCGATATGTGAGCTCAATGTCAGGTGAGGTGTGATCGCGTTGGAAAGTCAACGAGTGTTTCATCCAGTTTGCATCATCGCGCTGGTTGATTAAAAAATTATTAATATCAAGAAAAACATTATATCCAAGCAAGTACCTCAGGGAAATCTTCGCGAGCATGAGCGCCACGAGATTCCTTGCGAGCAGCGGCACCCACAATGGTGGGCATGGCACACTGCAAAATGTTACGGAGCTCGAGGGTCTCAACAAGGTCACTATAATCGAAGCGCGGTCGTCAAGAGGAAGCTATCCGAGACAAATAAACCTCTTACGAGTTCCAGATCATGCTCCTGTCCTTAATACCAATGTTGTTGAACCTCTTATAGATCTCACGCATCTTCTGAACACCATCATCAAGAGATGCTTGAGTCCTATCATAGACGTGAGCTCGTTTTGCACAAGTGCATGTCGAGAATCAACCAACCTAAAGACTGCAGCGTCGGCTTGCATGGCCTTCTGCATGTCGAGACGAAGTTTAGCAGTAGTTTCTGGTCCAGTCGAGGTACTGCAATGCAAGTTAGAATCGTCACGTAACAAAGCCAACAATGATGTGAACGTACCGAATTTTATCAAGGAACTCGATACTTTGGAGACCAGCATCCTCAGAGATAGCTTTGTGAGGTTTACCTGGAGTAAGAGTATCCCTGATATGATGAGCGCAGGCACGGCCAAAGACGACGATATCCAAGAGCGAATTGGCACCAAGACGATTGGCACCATGAACAGACACGCAAGCAGCCTCACCGGCAGCGTACAGTCCAGGAACAATCTTGTCGTTTCCATTTTCGTCAATGGTCAAAACTTCGCCAGTGTATTTGGTCGGAATTCCTCCCACTGTAAATGAGAATGTCAAGTAATTGTCATTAGGAGATGAGGTATGAGACTTGCTATTGTAATGGACAGTGGGCAAAACAGGGATAGGCTCCTTGGTCACATCAACACCAGAAAAGATGGCGGCTGTCTCAGAGATACCAGGAAGCCTTTCGTGAAGGACCTCCGCAGGAAGATGGCTCAACTGGAGGTAGATATGATCCTTCTCAGGACCAACACCGCGACCTTCACGAATTTCAATGGTCATGCTACGAGAGACGACATCACGAGAAGCAAGATCCTTGGCGGTCGGTGCGTAACGCTCCATGAAGCGTTCACCCTCAGAGTTCAGCAAGTAACCTCCCTCACCACGGGAACCTGTGATTTCTGTCAGAGACATCACTGGATACATTCTAAGGGGCAAACCTTCAGTGATGAGACAACCAGCTCCATAAATGCCCGTGGGATGGAATTGAACAAACTCCTGGTCCTGAAGGGGAAGTCCAGCACGGGAAACCATAGCGTTTCCATCTCCTGAGCAAGTATGGGCACTGGTACAACTAAAGTAAGCTCGTCCGTAACCACCCGTCGCGAGTACAGTCTTGTGCGAGCGGAAGCGGTGGAGGGTGCCATCTTCCATGTTGAGTGCAATTACACCAACACATTCGCCATCCTCCATGATGAGATCAAGCGCAAAGTACTCGATAAAGAAGTTGGTGTCATGACGGAGAGATTGACCGTAAAGTGTGTGGAGGAGCGCGTGGCCGGTACGGTCAGCTGCAGCGGCACAGCGATATGCCTGCCCTCCTTTCCCATACTTCAAGGACTGACCGCCGAAGGCGCGCTGATAGATTTTTCCTTCCTTCGTCCGCGAGAAAGGCACACCAAAGTGCTCAAGCTATAACAAAAATTCAAGTTATAATAAAACAGCTGATGGTGCAAGTCGCCTCACCTCGATGACAGTGTTGGGGGCCTCGCGACACATGTAGTGGATTGCGTCCTGGTCACCAAGCCAGTCGGATCCCTTAACCTGCACGAGACATGAATTCTGGCCAGAAACGCGTCGACACGACTTACAGTATCGTACATGTGCCACCGCCAATCATCCTCGGTCATATTCTGTGCAATATTCAGCTGGATAACGTGATGTGAAGGTGCAAGTATTACTGACTCCGAGTGCAGCGTTGATTCCTCCCTGGAAGAATGATGAAGATATGGGAGATGAGAAGCGCCGGACAACATACCTGAGCCGCAACGGTATGACTTCTTGTGGGAAAGAGTTTTGTTATGCAGGCAGTCTTGAAACCGGCCTCGGCGAGACCAAAGGCAGCCCGAAGGCCTGCTCCGCCTGCACCACTGTTGAGAGAGGCTCAGCAAAAAATGTGCGAATGAGACGAGAATGGCACGAACACGACGACAGCATCATACTCGTGCTCAATGAGAGGGTATTTGCCCGAGGACCAGGACTGAAGAGATTAGGCAGAGTAGCGGTGGCAATGGGTGGGACAAACCTTGACTTCTTGGGCCTTGAGTGGGTTTGTGGCTACGACCTTGTTCTGACGGGGCGAGGGGTGGAATGCACGGGTTGAGCGGGGGATGGCACGGGGAAGTGCCTTCCTGAACATCGTAAGTACGGAGGAGGAGACAACTCGTCGACCAAACAAATCCGCGACTTTGCCCGCGCCCAATCACAATCTTGTGATTTCCGTCCCGGCATTCCGCCTGACTTATTCTACATTCCTACTCCTAACGGATCCTTTATCTGCCCTCCTACATCCACAGCACGTCGTGACACCCCCTCCTTTTCCAATGTCGTACCCGCCGAACAGATTCTAGTTTCGCTGTCTTGCCCACGGCCACTTCCCTCGGAGCTAGCCGTCCCGCTCATCCGACCAAAGCCGATCGTGCTTGTGGACGACATCATCGCTCGCATCCTTCTCGTTTCCTTCGTTCGATTCCTGTTTCCCATGAGTCGCGAATCATCTATTTCACCAACACTCCCGAGAAGCACATCCCGAATGTATGACAAAGACTCGAGTGCCTCCTCTTTCTGCTTTTTGAGACGTTGTGGCTCTGTGGCCTCCGCCTCGTCCTGTAGTAATACATCGACAATCCACCCGAGTGAATCACCAAGTCGCTTGTTTGTCGAACGAAGTGTAGAAATCTCTTTCTCCAATTCAAGCTGTGGCCACGACGGACGCTCTTCTGGGAGCCGTTCGTCTATTGAAGTATTGGGCGATTTAACAAGTGAAACCGCCAAGTCGGGAATATTACGCTGAAAATTAGTTAGCGATCAATAATGGCATCGCATCCCTCTAGTTACATGAGAAAACCCACTCTAAGTTCAGTAACGGCATTCATTAAAGTTTTGTTTATACCAAGGCTTTCGCCCTTCTCCATTAACCCTCGTGCGATCATCTCAGGCAGCCCCATTGGCGATGCTGTCGCTTGTCGAGAGTGCCCTTGCACTGGAGGTGACATCCTCCCTTGCGAAGTAGAGGCTGTTGCCCTGTTTTGGGTCCGTCGATGTTGAGCCGCAGGCGGTGCAGGAACCTCGACAGGAATGTTCAACATATTTCGATTTTCCAGGATGATTGACGATCCCGTTGATGGGCTTGGCGACATTTGCAGGGCAAGCGCCTGACGTAGTAACAGTCTCGAGTGATGGGGGGCATCCTCAAATGCAGGAAGTGACCCAGAAGAAGGATAACGCAAAAGGGCCGTGAGTTTACCACTGTAATCAGCCGATATCACTTTTGATAGAACTGTAAATCAAGTCTGAAAGAAAATAGATCACTCACATTCGTTGCGTATTCGAATGAGCATCGCGACGCAGATCCATTGTGCAAGGTCAAGGGTTGGATCGCATGCGAATAACCCATCCCATAACTTCATGGCATCGTTCATACTGAACTCCCTGGTGAACAGTAGCCTTAACCACCGACTAGTAATATCTTAGCTCGAAACATGTAATATGTATGATCAACCTACATGCCGTAAATTTGAGGCTCAATGCCTGTAGCCTGCATGTGCATGTACAGCTGAGGATCAGTCGTTCTCAGGTAAGTCGACTGTATTTGGTTACAGGCAACGACGATTGGGGCTGTATATGGTTTGATATTCAACGGGCCATCAGGGATATTGGAACAGACGCGCGTTACAAGCGGTGATATGGGTGCCACATTCCCTAGGGGTTCTCTCCATTCGTACCACCTTGACAATCCACGCATCACGGAGTCAAAAAGTGCCCAGGCGTCACCAGCGACCCATGTTCTTGAACACACTTCCCGAACGTCAGCTTCATTAGGGTCTCCTGTCGGTGAAAGAGAGTCGAAGTCAACGGCATAATACAACGGCGCAAGTATCTCGTGCATTCCTGTAAAGAAAACACCTTTTAACATAATGCTTGAGTATGGAAAATACACGTACCTTGTCTGTACCCAATATTAGGATTCATGACAGAATACAGAAACAAGATATTGGTAAGTTGGAGTTGTGTCTCTGGTTCACGGAAGAAAGCTATCTCAGGGAAACTAGGAAGCCTTGAAGCTACCACGAGGTGAGCTCCATTGTGATGAACTTACGTGCGCACGACATCCTGTAAAATGGTCTTCCTCAGTTCAACAGCTGCGAACCAGGCTTTCCATGGATTCTGAAGTCATACACGTCGTGATCGAGTAAGGCAAAATAACACTCATGACTGACCGCAGTGTGCAGACTCAAAGGGTTGTTCGTTTCAAGATTCGTTTCAGCTTCTTTTGAAGTTGTTCGTCTCGGCAGAGGCGTTGGAGATAGTGGTAAGACGAAACCTTCTTCATAGCTCCCATCGGGAGCCCTCATATGTTCGCGTAAATGATTCACATAGTTCTGGCGAGATGATTGAAGTGTATGGAGAAGAGCTGAGCTGCGAACTGGCAAGGAAGATGGGTTCAACGGCTCTTCCGATGTCAAGAACAGCTTAGAAGCAGTCAAACCATATCTCATCAAGTGATAATTAAAAGCACCTTCCATGCAATACTCCTTCCTACCACACCTGAGCTACCATGGGAAGCTAATAGACGATCTGCAAGTGCATAATCTCTTATCTTCGCTAAACTCATTCCAGATCTGAGAAGCTGATGATATGCATTCCTGAATCTATGATTTAGGACACAATGTTGTCAATAACCTCGTTCACATACTCGATAAGCGCCTCCGAAGGCCGTACAGGAATTTCCATAGCGAAGGATGCCTGAGAAAGGAGGTATTAATATGCAACGCAGGACTTCCACGACACTGATCGAGGAGTAGTTACAGTATCGATGCATTGTTTGGTCACACGCTAGGCTTCCAATAGATACGGATCAATTGTGGTGCCTGCAGGGTCATCGTGAAGAAGTTCCCACATGTTGATGTGCAGAACAATTCTCATGACATCAACACTGGACCGTTTGAATATGGATGGTAACCAGAACTAAATTACAACATGCAAGGAATCTGAAAATGTACACAAAATCATCTCGATCTAGAAATAGACCCTTAAAGCAGTCGTTAACAGCGACTCAGTGGGGCAATATGGACATTTGACACGTCTTGAACAGATATCAGGTATGAAAGGAGAGATGAAAAGGAACTACACACCCTCCTGCCTTGCTGAGCTTATGAAGACTATCCTTTGCAACGACATGACCACATAGCATCATCATAGGTGGATTTTGCTCAGTAGCCTGCTCCTTAGAAACGGGACACGCAAAAATTGAGTGATACCTATTCTCTGGAGGAAGAGGTATTTCAATCTCAAAATGCGCCGTCAGGACCTATGCTTATGACAATTCAAGGACGTACTGGTAATTCATCTGTCTGGCTCCATTCGCTCTTT
This sequence comes from Termitomyces heimii, assembly GCA_003313675.1. Lineage (NCBI taxonomy): Eukaryota > Fungi > Basidiomycota > Agaricomycetes > Agaricales > Lyophyllaceae > Termitomyces > Termitomyces heimii. The sequence continues at coordinate 34,889 of QLON01002081.1, read as the reverse complement.
CGTTCTCGCATCACCTTTCTGCCCTTTTCTATTCTCGCTAACGCACCACCACCGCCAATGTCCCCGACAACTCTAAGAGGGACCTGCCGACTCATACCAAGGCTTGCACAATATTCCTTGGCAAAAAGAGGCTCAAGCTCAAAATGAAGGGATGGCGAGGCTAAGTCTGCATAAGGAGATGACTGAAGTGTCGATAACGGAATAAACGCAAGGCATGTCATGAGCCTGTTGACTTCAACGAAATAATCCTCATAAAACTCCCGAAAGTGGGCGTTTGCGTAGGCAAGCGCCGGTGAGTAATCGTCAGGATACAACGAAAGCAACAAGCGGAGAAACTGAGAACGATGCAAATAGAATTCTAGAGGAGAAGAGCATGACTGCAGGAATGCTCTATTCTTCTTGGTCCACCTGATAAGTCACTGTTCAGCAGATAGACCAGAACTGAAAGTGGATATCGTACTCAAGAGCCGGCCCAATATCCTGACGTTTGAGTAACTTGAGTATTTGATGCAGCTCTACAAATTGAACACGTAACTCGGCAGAGATATCGATGTCGGATTCCTATAAACCAGTATTACAATCAAGTTACGATTAATAAGCCTTTTCGACAAACTTCAAGGAAAGTCTCTGCCGTATCAAATTGACCTGTTCTTAGGAAATGAAGGGCAATGGTTCTTTCGAGAGCAGTTCGCGACTGCCTCGACGTGAAGAGATGCGAATATGAGGGCAATGCGGACGTGAATTTCTTGACCATCCAGCATCAGTTGTGTCGCCACCTGGTCCACGGATGATTCACCTTATCTAAAGCTTTCCCGAGCCTTGAGACAGAAGAATAGACTTCCTTTTGCCGATCATCCACATCTTTCTTCTTGGTGTCAATGACTTGGGAAAGCTGTTTGAGCATATCTTCGTCTATAACCTCAGAACTCTCCAAAATTTTCCTCGTATCCTGTAGATGGTGTAATAGAGAGTCAAGCGTATCATTGATGGATGGGGCCTTGCCCTTGGAAGTGGTAAGTTTCTCAAGTTTGGCAAGTTCCTTGAGAGGGCCGTCCATTAAGGAATGTTTTGTTACGTAATACGATCCTTTTTGCAGAATAATTGTTACAAGACCCGGATTTGAAAAATGCGTCGATTCCTCGTCGGCGACGAGCTAGGCAATATCAAGTCAATCTCCTTTTCGCCAGATGTTTCAGATGGGAATGATAAGACAAGCTCAAGGACGTTGCGCCACGGTGTCTCTGATGCTGTCGAGGTATTAGCTGTAGGCCCTCCAACCGAAGCAGTAGGATCTCAATTAGTATGTGTTCTTATTGTCAGATTTGGCTCCTGAAAAATTGACCAGGCCTTTCCAAGTAAAGATGGTCGCTGGTTTTTCGAGTGGCTTGGCATCGTCATTTTCTCTCGACCATTCCAATGCGGACCAGTTGCAGGAAGTATTTCAATGGAAAGAGACCAGATTAAGGGATGGACAGAAGTACATTGGTCTCGAAGTTTCTGAAAGGTACGTGTCATTGTCTTCAAAACTAAGTCATTAAAAGGCTCATCTTCATCCAGAGCAACTTTTTCATGCACCTCAAATGGCGCTTTGCGGTCAATCTCCTTCGGAAATGCGGAATCCCCTGAATTTCAGTTGTCGTCTTTGCCTACCCGCCTTCACGCATGGCGAATGACGCCCCGTCAGGATAGATTCGCGTATGGCGGGGACGATGTTGATGTATCTGTATGGGACACGGAGCGAGCATTTACGCTGCAACCATCCCCATCAGAATCTCAGGGGAAGAAAAGGAAACGAGATACTTTGTTCACCGGCGAACTTTGGCGAGCTAAAAACGTGAGCTTGCCGGTATTGCAAGAATCGATTTTTACATTCAGTTAATCTAGGTGCAAAATGACAACCTTGGCCTCCGACAACCTGTCAATATCACATCTTTGACCTATCTCGCTTCGTCACCAATGTCGCACCACTTGGCTGCTGGAACCGGTATAGGAAATGTCCGTCGTTATGACATCAGGGCGTCAAAACGGCCCGTATCAGACTGGAAAATTGCTAAAGTGGGTGGTGTCGGATCCCTCGAACAGGGCATGTCCGAGCAGTAAGTTTCGTTTATCGCGCCACAAGATCCCTCAGTGACAAGCCGAGTCAATAGTGAACTTTTTGCAAGCGATCATGGTTCCAATCTCTATTGCCTTGACCTGCGAAATGGGAGAATCGCGTACGGATACCAGGGTATGTTCGCGATCAAGCCCGTCGGCCTATTTTTCACATCCGAACAGGCATTTCTGGAACTATTACCTCCCTAGCACCTTCTCCAACCCTTTTGGCGTCAATTGCACGAGATCGATTTGTTCGTATACACAGCACATGTCTACAAGTTAGCAAACGGCAGGAGAAAAAGGGTGAAATTCTTGATAAGCTTTTTATGAAGTGCACGCCGACAGCTATAGTGTGGGACAATGTCACTAAGCGAGATATTACGACTCTGGCTGAAGATGATGATGTTTGGGAAACCTTGAAAATCTCTCGATAGTGACAAAGAAATATACATGTCAGGAAGAACGATAAGAACAAAACTTCTTTCATTCGACACACTGGAAGATGAAGCAGACTTAGTACTTTCGGTATCTATTCATAATATAATCTTGCTTTTCCCAAGTGTGGTTCTCATGGATCATGAGCTGCAGAGTGGCGTGGCTAGGTCAAAACCAGATATGCTTACTTGCAACTCTTAGGTTGAGAACGAATTAGCCTAATATCTAGATAGACATTTTCATGTTTTTTGAGTGCAGTACTTGACCATTCCATGTGATTTGACTTGTTCTACTTTATGACAATTTTTTGCGTGTACTTGCTATGTCAATACACCTGGAGCAATACCCCTGGCATGCTTAACTGGTGCCAATCTTATCGGGAGACCCAAGTGTCAGAAGTTAATGGTGCAGGAACAAATATATCTAGTGGCAAGATGGAGAGGTACAGAAATCATTCAAATGGGGATGGTCAGTGATAGTAGTGATGTGATTTAAAAAAAAAAAATAATAAATATCCTATCATATCGTTGGTGTTTCAAAAAAAAATTGAAAACCATGATTATAACAACGTCAACAATAAATTGTAATAACCCATATATTTGGGCTTCCACCGACTGCTATGGGTTATGACAGCTTTGACAGTACTTCTTTTTGGATGGCATTTGTCAGTGGATAGAGAAAAAAATTGTGTTGAATATATCCTACATACTAGTATACCGCACATATGTAAACTACGTTGTCTTGAGCCTCCAAACCTCCAACATGGCAAATTGTTTTAAAAAAATTGACCTCGGCCAATTCGGCGTCTGTCACAACGTTACGGTTTCTAATCGAAACAGCACCATATACATAGTCATTCCTGGTATTGATTTGATGCTATTGTGCACAGTAAAGATTCCATTACAAAGAGGTAATCCATTTTACAATAAACGTTTTGATGAGTGTCAACAAATCTCAAAATTGGACTCCAGCAACCCATTCTAATAGGAGATTTCTTAAGATATTGTCAGAGCCTTGTTGGCTATTAACTCCCTAGTTAAAAGAAAACAGAGCTGGCCAATAAACAGTCTGACATATGATAGCTAGAACCCAATAGTCTATTAGGAGTCGAGTCAAGGAATATCACCACGTTCCGACAGATGTTGGCAAATTGTATTGAACACTCATGAATAATGATGGTTATCTGTTTAATTTCTACAATGAATCCCAGAACTTTCGAAGAGCAGATCTTGGACCCAGAGCCTCTTGTTCTGCAATGAATTTTTCCTCTTCTTCATCGATCTGTTGCTTGCCAGTGACAAGATCAACGTCTTCTAATGGAATGAGTCTAGTCCGATAGTACAACTTATAACCCAACCATAATACAAAAAAGACGGGTATGATGATATAGCTCCTAAAGACGTCACTGTGAGTAAGCTGCATTTTATTGAGCAAAAACTTCCCACGTTATGAAAGTATCAACCGAAAATGGGAGAAATGCGTCAAAACCTTTGAGGAAAGTTATCATGGCTGTTGCAATGAGCGCAAACCAGCTTCCCCAGGGTTGGAAGGGAGCCTTATATGGAAGGTCGTCACGGATGAAACCATGTGCCTTCAAAGCTTTCATGAAACGGCTATTAGTAATATCAGCAAGTATCCTTTTGAAAAACTTGCACAGAACGTACATATGACAAAAGGCAATACACATCCAAGTCAGGGCACCAGCAGTTGATACCAAGTTGACGAACCATGTGAAAACTCGTGAAAGCTCAATTAGAGTCGAGGACTGCGCAGCATGATAACATACCTTTAGCACTTGAGGACTTAACATTGAGGAAGACAAGACCACAAAACAATGTGCAAGTGATTAAAGATGGCCAAGGAACACCCATGCCATTGACTTTCTTAAAAATTGAAGGAGCTTTCCCTTCGACGGCAAGGCCATACAAGGTTCGCGAGCCAATGTAAAGATCGGAATTTGCAGCACTCATTACAAAGATCAAGATAGCTGCATTGATTACATGGTTCAATACTTTGATTCCAACCTGGCCCGTTGTCAATGTTCAGGGATAATTTCAATGGGCAAACATAACAGACCAGTGTTGTTGCGACAACAAAAGGACTAGCTGCTGCACCAGTTTTTGACTTCGTCGCAAGGAAAAGAGAATTATCTGTGCTGGGGACAATGAGGCCAATAACGAAGACGCCGCCGACGTAGAAGACTAAAATGCGAAAAAATGTCCTTCGAATAGCAATAGGAATGTTCCTGCGTGGATTCTCCGCCTTTCATGCATGTCAGTCAGAACAACAGTATCAAATAGAATATCAATACCTCTCCAACTGTGACACCGACGAGTTCAGTTCCAATGTAAGCAAACAGAGCGTTCGTCAAGGTCGCCCAAAATCCAAGGAAGATAGCCAAATGCCCATTATGAACCTGATCCTTGAGATAAGAGCCCATGGGACCATTTGGAGCTCTCCAATAACGGAAACCGATACGATCGTGCTTGGGATTGCCACCTGGTACAGCTTGTCATGGAAACCAAGATGCGCAAGGATAACCACGAACCAAGGTCAATTATTATCCCCATTAAAAGCAATCCGATAAGAGCTATGACTACATAAATCATCTGTTAAAATAACCTTGAAACCCATCATTATAGACGTGATGGATCGACCTTTGATACTTGAAAACCAGAACTCTAATTCACCAAACACCCGCACACCGAGGAGATTGACCGTAAAGACTACACAAGTATTTTGATCAGCAAAACAATTTACCTTCTTGGACAAAAGGTCATGACGTACTAAATAGTATGAAGATCACTGTATTAAGAATGAACTTTTGACTTTGTTCACCAAAAGGGGACGACATACCCATCCAAACTGCAATGTGAACCTTTTGAGTCCAATATTGCACAACGATACCCGCAGCATTGACGTTGTTTGGAGTCACAATCAACTATGTATGATTCGTCCATAAGTTTCCCCCATAGCATAATAATTGATTGTACTGACATATTTGATCAAGTAATTCCAACCAAGGGCAAAGCCTAGAGCAGGATCAACAAAACGTGTCGCGTACCCGGAAAAGCCCTTCTTATGAGGCAAGAAAGCTGACATCTCTCCGAGGGCAATCATCACAAGGTAACAAACAAAACCAACGAAGGAATAACCAAGGAATAGGCCTGTCAAGGACACAATCAGACCTGCTTGACGTCTAGTAGTTGACGCGTACCAAGTGGTCCCCCTCGTCGTAGCGCAGTACCCGAACCAATGATTAGACCAGTGCCTACGGCTCCGCCAAGCTGTATATTTCATTCACATAAAAATTGAGGAAGTGAACAAAGGGCATACAGCTATCATAGAAATCTGGCGAGCTTTGAGGCCACGATGGAGAGAGTCTTCTATCGGAGGCTCGAGGAGAGCCTTGTCAAAACTGTTCGATCCATCAACGCCGTCGGACTGTTTGTTGACAACGGCCTTCAAACGATCCATGGTAGGAGACGGATGGTAGTACGAAGAAGACTGTTCTTATGCATTGAGTCTTCCCTTGATGGGACAGACACGGATCAGGGGATTAGCGATTAGTGCGGCCCATGGCTACACGCCAAGGACGCGATCACACATACTTTACAGCCGTTCTCAGCTAACTTCATAACGATAGGCCCCTTTGAGTTCCGCTTGTTTAGTTGTTGATATCCGCGATGCCGAGGATGCCGGAGAGTAATTCACTTTGTTGACTAGTTGACTGCTTACCTTCTCCCTCCATGAGGCTTTACTTGTCGATAGAACTGAAGAGATTGATTTTACAACTTGCACTTGTCAAGAAGTACAAGGAGGGAGATCTAGAAAATTACTGGTGTTAGTATCAGGGCCATCAAACGCATCCGGACAACACATGGTGATGTAGCTATGAAGCGGACAGTTGACGGACGAACTCGCATACTCAATGATTTTGTGAAATAACTGTGAGGATAATGAGAGTTAGCAAGAGCTAAAGCACCTAACTTACCACAGTTTCTGGAGAGTACAATTACTCTGCGGCATCCCCGGCATTGCGGAAGGCAAAACAACTAAACAAGCGGAACTCATAAAGGGGCCTATCGTTATGAAAATGGCTGTAAACTCTAACTTTCCTCATTATTTATTAAGATGTACTAAAGGACCATGACCGCAGTCCACAAACTTCTTCTCAAGATCTTCTTAAGAAGAGCGCCTTGAGCAACCTTACATATGCCGCCGAGCTCGTCCCCCATGTCAGACGTCGTGGGCTGGTGTACATTTCCTGGAAGTTGATTCGGGCGTTTGACTCACAGACACAGCACTTTGAGTACTGATGAACACAAACAAGACCACCTCGTTTGTTTCATTGGAGGTTCTCTCATGCCCGGCGCAATAACTCGTGGCGATCATGTGTTGCAGGTCTCTGTACCGCTTCGTGATGACGAGCTGACAGAAGATGCGAAGCGCGACTGGAAGACAGGAATGGCCTTTATAGAGACGTGTATGGATTTCTACAAGGGAATTGCTATGCGTGTTTCTTCCTAAAGCTTATGCTTGAACCTTTACAGAGGCCTTGGGCCACAGATTTTGCATTTCAAGCATGCTGATAATCAGGAGCAACCTAAAGGTGGCAATCGGCATTGGTACGTCAAAGGTGTACGGTCGGTCGTTAATGAATATAATTTTGAGGATAATTTGTACTAACATGTTGCGACCTTAGCCCTGCTCATAGAAAACCTCCTTATAACGCACGATAAAGGCTCCGGTGGGTTTATTGCTTTTCATACATGTATGAATTGATAACCTTTTTCTTGTCGAGACAGCCCGGAATCTGTTGAGTTGTTCTTCCTTGCCTATCGCCTTACCGGCGACCGGCGACGAGAATTACCAACAATATGGGACATCTTTTAATCAATTGAGAAGCATGCACGCGTAGATACTGGCGGATACACGACGGCTGGTCCATGGGAACTGTAACTGCAATGCTTCTGTTCTCGGATCGGAGCGTATTGAGCAAGGAAACCTATGCCCTCTTCGAAGAGTATGACCTCATTCTTGACGGTAAGGACAGCAGACTGTCGGAGTCGTGGTTGTGACAAGATCACAATATTGCAGTAATCCCGGGCCGCTTTATAGCTATCATAGAATCGAATGTTCCCATCCTGATCGCGAGGGATCATTGACTTATGGCGCATAATGCATCTATGTCGGTAAAAAAGATACATTGAACGGTTGTGAAGGTCTAGATACAATGTAGTAAGTTTTCTATTTTATTGCGTTGTGAAAGTATACGTCGACCACGCTCGTTTTGTGTGGGAGGTGAGAAAGGGTATTGGATGGGCTTGGGGGTTGAAGACATGCTGTCACGCGGTTTAGTTCAACAACCAATGCAAGGTAAGACCAACGTACTGTCTAATGGTACAACGCCGAATCTGAGAACAAGAGGAAGAAGCATTTCAACGTCTCGCTTTATACAGGAACATGTTAATAAATCAACGACCTTCAACAATATCACTACCAAGAAAAATGTCTCCATCCGATCCTCGAGTTTGCTATTTATGTTGTCCGTGTTTAGAGCCCAAGATAGCGAATCCTCCTGTTTTGTGATCTTCACTGATCTTTGGGACGCGACTTGGAAAATAACGTGAGCAGCGTCCGTGAGAAGCCATGGAGATTGGTGATGCTTAATATTCTCTGATGATGTTCCTGTATTCGAAGCGATTATAGTCTCAAGGTAGGCGTGTAAATGAAGCGGATTGTAAATCAGGAAATAAGTGTACACTCCAAGCCACACAGGCCCAAAAGCTGTATTACAGACTAAAGGAGTCGCCTTAGCGTCCCGAGATCGTTGACAAGCTGTTTCGTCCGGGGCACGACTTTGTGCCAGACGGGTTCTAGTTGGTGACATAACACCATGGAAGTACGTACACATGATTAACATTGAAGTCATCAAGGTCAAGCTATTACATTCACTAAGATAAGCAACAGGATAGCTGATCATTGGTACAAACCGTCGTACTTGCTCATTTCAGCTCAGACAGTGTCGTTGACATACATTGAATGATCGCGTGGTGGATATATGACATGGCTTCGGTCAGAGGTTGCATTCATTCTACTACATCGGCTCTTCGTCGTTCTAGAGACCTTTTAACAGCCTCTTGAATCCTGTACACCGTATTAGAATCTGCATTAGAGGGCGGCTAAGCAAACCAATGCCATGTATAGATATGAACTATCCGGAGCTGAAATTTCTTCGTAGTTCTGGTTCATCCGTGAAAGTTTTCAAAAATCCGTTCTTGATCTTTTCTCGGTAAAGCCTCACGATAAGGGCCTCCAAAGCCAAAGCAACTCTGTAATGTTTATCAACGACGGCAGGGGGAGAAACTAGCTGGACGCTTTACTTTTCCGCGTGTAATATGACAATGCCAGAGTTGGAATATCAGATTGCAGCGTGTCCACAGCGAGGATCCGAGATGTCACTGAGATTAAGCCTTCTTTCTTGTACAAGGCTTGCCTTTCGTCATCAGTGCCCTCTAATTTGCGCAGAAGTACTGCACCTGTTCTTGCTGCTGGTCTCGTATCCAACGACGCGGAGTCCTGGCCGTCGACACCCCATAAGACATGAGTTCTTCACAGATTTAAGACTCTTCTTCAGGCGTAGTATTCTCCAACAGGACGAGGTTCTGTGTCATACATTTCCATCAGAATGTATATCATATTATCGTACATAGTCCACCACGAACTAGTATAAGGAGATCCTTCTTAACTAGGTCGTGTATGTTCCCGATAAAAATCTTATGCAAGGAGAGAAGAATTGACATTTCGATTCGGTTGTAACCACTAAAACATGACGAAAACAATGGTTAAACAGACTCAATACATCAGATCCACCCATCTCTAAACCGGAGACAACCTCGAACATTCTACAGCTTGTTCACTGCGGCGGCAGAAATGGTCTGACCAGAAGCCTTAACGCGCTTGCGGAGCTTGGCGGTAGACTTGTTGCCACGAATACCTCCACCCCATTGACGGCGATGCTCCTCATACTTGTCAGAGCTATATAGAATGTCAACTAAAACACGCGTAATGAAGAAAAAGAAACACACAAGTTAGCCTTGGCAGCAGAGATAAGGGTAGCAAGCTCGCGCTGATCCTCGCTCTTGACATCCTGGAGAGCAACGACAGCAGCAGTCTTCTTGTGCACGACAGTACCGAGACGGGCCTTGCCCTTGACAATCACATAAGGCACCCCCATCTTGCGGCAAAGAGCAGGCAGGAAGACGACGAGCTCAATGGGGTCAACGTCATGAGCAATGACAACAAGGCTAGCCTTCTTGGCCTCAACGAGAGCAACAATATGGTTCAAACCATATTTGACGAAAAGGGGCTTCTTGGAGTCCTAGACCATGCCTTCATCACCGCAAAAGCGATAAGATACTCGAAGTAAACGGACCTTGCCATCCTTGTTCTCGGCAGCAGCAGTCGCAGCAGCTTCGAGACGAGCCTTCTTTTCCTCCTTAGACTCAGGGCGGTACTTGTTTAAAAGCTTGAAAAGTTGGGTTGCAGTGTTCTTGTCCAAGGTGTGGGAGAACTGAGCGATCGCAGGGGGAACCTTGAGGCGCTGATTGAGGATAACCTTCTGACGCTGGAGACGGACGTATTCGGGCCACTTGACGAAGCGAGTGAGGTCAGTCGTAGGACGAATGTCCTGGCCTACATGATTGTTTGAAACTTTCCTGGAACTTAAAAAGTTGAGACCTACCGATGCCAAAGTTCTTAGGAGTGGCCTCAAAAAGAGGATTCTTTTTAGCCTTGGTGGCCTTGCTGATGCCGAAGGGAGCAGCAGCAGGTTTCTTTGCAGTTCCAGACTTGGCCTTGGGCTGGTCATTGAGACGAAGTCAGCAATGGAACTACAGGAAGTTGACATTGCGCCTCGGAGCTCTAGCGTCATGCTTCACAGGGAAGCACGACCCAGCTTCGAAGTCCGTCATCACCTTAAGGCTCGAGACTTTGTAGAATACCAACATGATGTCAATATTCTGCATTGCTGGCACAGTTCTAGAACGAACCATAAGTTCATGCGACCAAGGTAATCCAAACTGAGAACTTACCATCCATCTCATGCTTCATCATTTGAGAGACGTCGAACTGTCGAGGCTAGAGCTCCTCTTCAAGAACGCTTCATGCTCACCATTTTGAGTCTTGGGTCTTGAGGGGAGTCGACTGAACGAGAATGTGCTTCAGGAGAGAATCCAGAATCAGTTTTCAGTTTGTTCTGGGTTCTCGGCGTTTGCCGAATCGCGGAGAGCCTGCGGACCTACTGTCGTGTGTTTCCTAAGCATACAGCCTTCGAAATTTCAGGCAATCTTTAATCCACTCTGATCTAGCATGTAGCGTTTTTTGATGGGACAATTGTGATGTATGAGAGATGTCGGCCCATGACCAAATGAGAGGTACCGAAAGGCTGCGAAGTGAAATCCTTGTCACACCAGGGTCACAGGCAAAATTCTGGCTCCGCTCGAAAGCCGACTTGACGAATCGTCGAAGATCCGCATCGATTGGGCACTCTGCCGTATGCGGAGTTTCAACAGTCCCGAGATTGTCACGCTCTCTTGTGTTGGACGATAACATATACACTCCATAAGCCTTTCTACCTCTTTCCATTGCTCGGAAAATTATATTTGAGACACTGTATGTAGACAAAAGGGACTGGCAGACTTGCATTTTGCACAGTCTTTGTTGATATATATCACCGAACTCTGGTGGTCATGAAACTCGGTGTGATTTCACACTTTTTGAGTTTCTACACTTCAACAAATTCAAATATCAACCAGATAAGCAAAGATTCTTTTTATATACTCTACTCATTTGTGGTTCTTTCGCAGAAGTCGAAGAACAAGTGTATTATGTTGCAAAATCTAAATTTCACATAGCGAACCAATTTCACATCGTGACACATGACAGTATGTTGAAAGTACTCGAGGACGAGGATGTCACTTATAACATATTTGTATTGAGAGGTTCAGGGGAGCTTGGGACATTCTCCCGAGTCGCAAGGCGAATCTTTTATTGGTCGACATATCCATATTGCACGTGGTACGCAACACAAGTCCAATATACATCATAGTTTATGCTTGATTTCCTTTCGAGCTATCTTGTCGAACCGTTCGTAAGGTATACCGCTCGCAAACCTGGCGGCTTGAGCTAGACATCCAACATTTAAAGCCGCTTAGGGTCAAAGAGACAAATTCATACCAAAACTTTCCCTTAGATTGACTGCATCTGGGTCGTTCTTATCCTTCAGACCTACTCGGATGAGCCTTTTAACTTCAAGTAATGCCACTGGATCAAGGCCTTGAAGCTCCGCCAGAATCTGGATCCGGACTGCAGCGTGGAATGAGTCAACTGACTGGTTAGGAAAGATCTGACTGTAGGATATGAGTGAGACCTCGATGCCCAACCTTCGCCAATCAATGCCAATGAATACTTACTTGACAAAACCACACTCCAGGAGATCGCGAGATCCTTTCTTCTTGCCCCACAAAAGCACCTCGTTAGCCATCGCAAGCCCCACTGATCAAGATGATTTTTTGAGATGATAGTTGTGGTTCAGCAACTCCTCCATTTCTTACTTTTGTTAACAAAATTCACGCTAGAGCCAGCCTCTGCGACAATGCCTGACCATAACCACCATAATATAACACATCATGAAGGTTGTCGACCACGTGAAAGCACTTACCAAGAAAAGTGAAGGGTGTGCATAAATAGGTATCTGGCAGGCAATAGATAAAATCGAAATGGCCGAGAAAGGCTAAGCGTCTGAAAGATTTGTTATCTATTTACCGTTGCATGAAGGGGTCACATACCTGCTGCAATGCCTATTTATGGCTTTTCGTCATCAAAGGATAGTATCAACTACGATAAGACCGTACCCATAACCGGCCCATTAAGCGCCGCAACCAGAATTTTAGTATGTGACGACAACTGTAAATTTCCTCTAGTCTGAGTTATGATGGCACCAGTTGTTCTGACTCGAGCAACGTACGGCATGTCCACAAACCGTGGCCGTATGGGCCACGTTTGATAAAAATGCTTGTCGAATCGTGGACGGCGAATAATATGGTTTCCGCCCGTTACGGTTCACGTTGGTGCCGCTGTCAAACTGTTCGTCTTTGTAGCTTGAAATAAAGGTGAACCTTACGCGCAAAACCATTTTCCCCGAGCTGCCCGAACTCGTTGATTACAATACCAAACCGCTGCAAGATCAATCACCTTGCCAAATTGTCACAAGAACATCCTTTCTGTCGTCAATACTCCTCAATGCATCAGCTAATTCACTGTAATCTGTCCCATTGACACGAAGTCAACGATACTTGGTCCCTGATGTTGAAAAGACGGCGAGCTGACCTTCTGTAGTGAGAGCATTGAGTGTCTGTGGCCGATTCAACGTTATAGTTGCAATTCCTTCAGAAATATCAACAATAAAAGCGCTCATCATGCTAGTAAGGATAGGTGTGTGATCATGAGATATTAGTATATAATCATGCGCCGGCTGATTTCGGCCTCTGTTATATATCGCGAGTTGTAATTGAATGATATCTTGATTACGCGTTAGTATAATAAAAAGTCTTAGCGCCTACCAGCGTAACGACGGCTCCTTCATTTTCGCGAAGCGGCGAGATGACTGCTACACTATGTAACATAATACTATCATCAATTTGAAAGAGAGAGGAGGGAAGGGGCGTGAAAAAGTAACTAAAACGAATAGAAACTAGTTATCAAAATAAAGACAATGTAAGTTCACCGACGAACGTAACAATCGCAAAAGTTCGGCTTACAGAATAGATCTTGCTTGAATAAAATTTTTATGACGCAAGATTGTCTATTCTGTAGTGAGAGATTAGTACGAACTCATCAGTATAATGAGTGGTGAGAGTCATCCTTTAGAGAGCAGCGCTATTCGGTTATAGAGAATAGGTGAGAGAACCGCGCTGCTCTGTATGATGACAGTAATGAATTATTGAGTGGTGGGGGAGCGACTATGCGCTCACCTGTGCAAGGACAGGAGGTGGTAAGAGAGCAAAAGACTTGTATAGAAAAAGACACCCTCGGCCCTACTGTTATCCTCTACCAAAACAATGGTACTGGATCGGCAACGGCCTTAGGGTCTTGCATGAACGGATCATGGAACACTAACGATGTGTAATGATGTTGAATGTATTTGTTAGACAGAGGCCTCCGAAAACGCTCCTTACCCTTGGAGCCCGCTTTTACGTCGACCACGCTCACATCATGCATTAACTCTGACCATGAGAAAGTGGCTACGTTCGACAAGAGAAAATAGGTATACGATAGGTATGAGGCTAAGAAAGTGCCCAAAAATCGCAAAAATAATCTAAAGATCAAGAATGAGTGTATATTAAAGCCGAAGATTCATGACCACGCTTCTTTTAAGCGACGTAGAACGTTCTCCAGCCTTTCTTCAACGGCCGAGGACGCGAGTAGACTTTCGAGAACAGGTTGCATGGCCTCCTTTACCTGTTCAAGCTTGTCCCCATGTGTATGTTTGGTGAGTTGTATGAAGAATGAGCAAACGTTCGCCCGCACTTCAGTTGGAAAGTTGACAGGATTGTCTACGTTTCTTAGAACAAAGACGAGCATGTCGAGCGGATGACGAGGTGTATTCAAGTGAACACGAGTTCTCGAGGTTGAGGACACGCTCAGATCGCTCGCCAATAGCGGGGAATCATGAGGCAATTCTAAGCCCAGTGGAGCTGTAAGAGCATCCAATACAAGCGATGCTAGTCAGGGAAATGAATCTCAAAAGCTATATTCCATTGATAAAAGTTGACATACCGCCTTCCTTAGAAATGCTGAACATAGTAAGTGCTACAAGTCCTTCGTTGACCAGAAGTGGATACTTTCCGCTAGCTCCGACGAGCCGAGTCAGGACTAGGGCGCTCTCAGGCGTAATAACAGCACGGAGGGCAGCACTGTGTTTCTTTTGCTTCTCCTGCGCATCTCCTTCTACGTTCCCAGTGGCCATCGCATCGGGAGTAGGAGTGAAAGGTTTGCTTCCCCGTAGCGCTCTTACGATGTTCACTAGAACACGACTTCCTTCACTTTTAATTGGAACCGAGTCCGAGCGCTTAACTAGGGCAAGAATTTGAGTTAGGCCCGTCGGAAGTTCGGGAGATTGAGCGGAAGGCAAGACAAGCGCATATACATGTTCGACTACATAGAATATGAGCGATCTGATTGGCGGACAAAGACTTGGTTTGGTTATACCGTTTGCACCAGCCATATGTTTGACCACTCCGATGGCGCTTAATTGTACTACATCGGCCATCGCATCTCCTTTCTCATCCCACACCCCGCTTTCAGCAATCTTTCGAACTATTTCTGCTTCCCCCAATGCATTATGTATGACCGTTGACGAGGGCGCCGCCTGCGCAAGGTGTTTAAGAAGACCCAGAACGCCGTGTTTGACTTTGATGTCCGTGGATGGTGACAAGAGGTGATGTGACGCAAGAACTGGGACCAACGAATAGGGAGGGGAAACAAGCGTTGTGGATTTTCTCTCTAGCATGAGTGAATGAGTCGGAGACAGCAGTCTCGAAGGTCTGATAGACTGACCTTGTCTCGCGAGATTTCCAAGAGAAAGAGAAGCGCAGATGACCATGTCTTCTCTATCAAATATGGATTGTGTGCTGGACAAGTGTTCCGAAGTTGTGGTGTCCATATCTTTTACGTAGCGTTTGAGCCAGTCCACCATCTTATGGACGAAGTTACCGCCCGGTATTTCGGATTTAGAGCTATCCCAGAGGATATCTGCATTTCTATCTTCACCAGCTACTTCCACAACGGCCTTAATAAGCGCAGCCTTGCAGATATTGAATGTTTTTTCTTTGTGTTTTTGGTCTTTTTCATCAAGAGTAGCATAAATCCAAGAAGTCGGGTAGTTTGCCTGTTCAATGAAATCAAGTATAACAGAAAGACAAGGCGTATCATTGTGTTCCATTGGAGATTGAAACCCGCGCGCGAGGGAAACTCTTGTATCGTCAACATCCAGAGCCAAAGATTCAATTAACATACAAGACTCAGAAAGATTTTCAAGATCTGCGTCAATCAGACCATTCAGAAGTCGTGAACCTTCTTTGAATAGTGGTCTAGGATGCGATGAGCTAGGAAGGAAAGCAAAGAGAGGTTGGACAAGTAGGGGCAAGAAATCTGATGTCAAGACGGGGAGCGCTATAGGAAATCAATACTTGAAATTACTCGGCTTGTTGAACTCACTGTCGTCCTTGACATCCTTGAGCTCGGAAATAGCCAGCCATGCCCAGTTGGAGAGACTGCTGCGCAAGGTCCATTCATCTTCATCGCCGAGGAGGTCGTTCGTTGTCGCACTGTACCAATATCCTGTTGGGTATATTGCAATTGACAGCTTCAGGATTGTCAAGGGGGCTTCAAGAGATATAAGCCGGAATTGAACAGGATCTAGGAACTATCAGAGAAATCGTAACCGCATGAAGGAACTGCTCGCACCATAACCGATGCTGGCATTCAAGAGTGCGCCGATAGAAGTCTTTATGATCCTAAGATGTGGTATAGAAAGCTCTAGAGACCGAGTGTGGGAAGGTGGTGAAGGTAAACTCTCTGCGTATCCTTCGAGAAGAGACACAATAGCTTGAGGAACGCCTGAATCAAGGAGACGGCCGCGATTCTCATCTGAGAGCAATTACTCTTTTGTTTTCTTCAATTATGATCTGCGCACCATGGTCCATGCAAAGATTGGCCGCCACCCTCAAAAGTTCAAATACTACAGACGTATATTGATGCTCTGGAGTTGAAGATCCGTGCAGTGCGAGGGCGAGTAAAGAGGCCAAAGTACGTGGAAGCGCCGTTTCTCCAAGTATTGAGTGACTGTCGACTACGATACTGAGTCAGATGTCGAACAGTTTTTACAGGTCTAGGATTCTTCCTTGCCTGGACCGTCTTTTGAGCGCAAAACATTTGCTAATGTCCGCGAGATCATTTCAGTTTCCTGCCATGATACGGCAGAATCGAACAAGCGTAAATCGCTGAGAATGACAGATATGCGCTGTTCTAACGCTACAATATCTGTCGTTGAGGTCGTCATTCGAGAGAGTGGTAAATGAATTCTGATGAAAGGTTATGGTGACGATGAAGATGTACAGGGGATTGAATGGTGTCAGGTATATATGCGTGTGATGGTTCACATTCGATGATAACAATTGGATAACATACATTATCAGTGGCAGTGTAAAACTTTCTAAATTCAAAACACATCTTCTACTTACTTAAGTCGTGTATGGGCAACTCGAAGAAAAATAGGCAGAAAAAGGGGGTCCTCACTCTGTCGCAAGATGATTCGACCCCTGACGTGGATGGGGATCTCATGGATGAACTGTTTGCCCAGCTTGATTCGCGAGATCAGGCTACCCAAGTCGAATCCACCAATCTCATCAACGGGGTTCAAGCTGAGGTTGAAAGGATGGCTATACGCTCGAGACAGGATACTAAAAGTCGCTTCAGAGCGCGGCAAGTATGTGTCAAGCTATCTTTTCCACGTTTGCAATTCTCAAGCGTGTTGATTGTTAGGCTCGAAAAGCTGCCGCGCTTGAACAAGCACAGTCTCCGCTTGATCTTGAAACCGAAGCGAGGTTGAAGAAGGAGATGGAGGATGAACAAAGAGATATCGACAGAATCTGTGAGGAACAACTGTTACAGGTGCACGAAGTTAGTCTGCGTCTTTCCCCATTCCGTTATATCTTGACGAGTCGACAAGGTCAATCCTGACGGTCACTGCCTTTACTCTGCCATTGCAGATCAACTAGCACTTCTCAGAATTTTGCCCATATCCCAAGCAAACTATTCCGTCGTCCGTCATGCCACTTCGTCATATATGTTATCACATAAGGATGACTTTTTACCGTTTCTTGAGCCTTCTACCTCGGAAGAGTTGTCTGATTCAGGAATGATGACCTCTGAAGGATTCGAACGGTATTGTGCTAGCGTATGCAATACAGCAAAGTGGGGCGGTGAACCCGAAATCTTGGCTCTGAGTCGAGCATACAATGTACCCATCCACGTTATTCAAGGCGGAAGTCCATCTATTGTCGCCCACAATCCTAGAGGTATGGGTAGTGCAGACGATGAACGAATTGTTCGTGTTAGTTACCATCGAAGGATGTATGGACTTGGCGAGGTTTGTCTGAGCTTAGTGACGTGATATACCTAACTTACGGACCTTTCAGCATTATAACTCATTACGACCGAAAAATACATCTTCGTAGGTTTCTCATAAAGTGCAAGCCATGTTCTCGAGTTGATAAAAATGTCCATTTTCCTTCAAAAACAATATCGGAGTACAGTTAAAACAATAAATCGTCCAGATCCGCATGTCGATTGGTCTGTTGAATCCCAGCACTGATGGGACGTGGCGCTTCCTGTAAATAGTTTCCAAAAGCACCGTCGAGATTAGAATACGGATCTACAGCAGCTGGAGGGGGTCCATCGTCTTCGTCTTCGTCACCTTCATGTCCAGAAAGGGAAGGAGTTGTGTTGGGAATAGCAGTAGAAGATGGTATTGGAGGAGCTGGTTTCGTGCCGAGATCCGCGTTATTAATCACAGTTCTAGTCTGTGGTTCTGTTGGCCCTGGCCCTGGTACATTGATTGTAGCTGGTGGGAGTTGCGGGCGAGGAAGTGGGACCAATGCAGCACGAGAACTGGGGTTGAGTGCCGGACTATCTATGAGCGCCTTTCCAGCTGCGTTGCGAATGAAGGTCTAAATAGACAGATATTCAAAAGTTGAACAGCAGGCATGTTGAGCAGAATACTGACTTCGGGATTCTTATGGTATATGCTACCCAATGTACCGGTGTGCAATAAAAGTTGGTCCAAAGCACCTCTGTCCATGCGGTCAGAATCTGTGGTTATTGCAGGCTTTTCTGCAAGAACAATTGTACTAGCGACACTCGGATTCACCGCAAGCATGCGCCAATACATGAATCCTCTGTCACGTAGATCAGGATTATCAACATTTTCGGTTGCCCATTTCAGTACTTTATGTACGAGTGCTTTTGTGGAATCTAAGTTCGACTTGAAAATAAAGAGCTTGACTGCTGCCGTCAAAAGGGCAAGTTGCACCTAAGTTGGTTTACATGATCAAGGTCGTACGGAAGATGTCACAAAAAGTACCCACCTCGACACTTTCATCCAGAAAAGTGTAGATTAGGTCATCAAGAAGTTCATCTGCATTGTCAATTCTGTTTGAAAATTGACCCAAGATCCACACCATGGCGGCTTTTGATTCAGGTTCATCGAGGAGATCAAGGTTTTCGCAAAGTTTCGGAATAATGCCTTCGTATTTACCCGGATAGCGCCTAAAGATATCTTTGATAACGATTATTGCCTCTTGAACGACGTAGGACACCTTGGTGTCAACGAGGCTGAGCAACACTTGAATACATTTGTCTGCGCCGGCTTCTACTTTGATCGCGAGACGACCTATGGACCGAACCGCTTTCCTGACGAAATCGACGTCGACTTCGGATGCATACCTATCCTTTAGAGTTATACAATATGAGTATCACCAAGGAAAGGTACACACTCTTCCAATTCAGTCAGCACTTCGTTAGCGTTTTCTGCACGTGCAAGACGATACATAATTTCCAATTTAGCAAGTTTGACGTAAATCGGGTCATTATACTTGCAGAAGAAGACTTTCACGTCGTTCTTTAGGACAGCTGGGCGTCGTTGAATAATAAGAAGGATATTTCGCAGTGCAACATATTGAACTTCGGGACCGGAAGAAAGAAGCGTCACTGTAGGGGTTGGATTAGTGTCCTCCTCTTCCTCAACTACAGCATACTCGCCAAGAGGTGGTCCCATTTTCTTGCAACAGTAATCGATGAGTTTTCTGTTCTCCATGTAGTTCATGAGATAGAGAAGTGCTTTGATCGTGGTTAAGACGACGGCAGAATTTGCGTGCTGGAGTTGGACGATAATCCTTTCCGCCATAAGTTCTGCATCCGCATGCTTTTCTGGCACGTAACGTAGCAAGGTATCTAAGATGTAAATTTGCCCCCACCTATTGTATGTATCAGCAGAAAAGACGAAAAAGCAAGGTGATGCCGTACTCGGAACTTTCACTGAGTGCTGCAAGAAGTTTGTTTGCTGTGGCAAGATTGAGCTTGAAGATAACCCCATCTTGTCTATCGCCAATTTCTGAGAGTGCGGCGACAGCATTTGCGACAACAGTAGCGTTGCTGTCCAACATGAGATCTCGTAGCATCTCAACAAATCCAGCCTTTTCCGCCCTCCGTGGATCAGCAGTATATAGCTTGGCTACACAAATCGCTGCCGTTTTGCGAACATAGGGATCCCGATCCTTTAGACAATGTCGCAATGGCTCAATCAATGAATCGGTAACAACTGGAATAGGAATATAAGACATAGTACGAATCGCAAGTGCACGAATGAGAGGATTGCGGTCACTGCAGTCCTTGTAGAGAGATGAATGAGTTGAATGAATGGACGTTATTATATATTCATTTCGTTCAGCTCACCGCGAGGAAATTTGGAATGACGATATGTATCTGGTCTGGTTTTGATTTACCATAGCTGACAAGGAAAAGGTAAACCACTGTAAAATATAAGCGAAACGTAGAATACACTATCAAGGTACTCACTCTTCTTAATCTCCAACAATGGAGTACCGAGACATTGCACTACATCGGTAAATAAGGGTGACACTCAAGACAAGGTCATATCAACAATCACTCGGTCTTCTTCATAGGAGGGGGGAATTGTACCAACTATCATTACCCATCGTGATATTCGCAACAATCTTCTTCAATGCCGTCTTTCGCTTCAAAAATTTCTTGTCTTTGACCTCTGCAGCCTGTAACACCGTGCGAAGTTCCTGCGAAAACGATATCGAACCAAGAGAGATTTAAACAATCGAGAGAACTGACCTCTATCTTTCCCCTCTGAAAGAATTTAGCATCTTGCCCTGGCTGTGTCATTGGTGAAGTTGAGGTTTCGTGGAAGGGTCGTGATCATTTGAAATATGACATAAGCGACTGTGATGATAGTTAACCGAGATCCATCTCTTAAATGTGTCATGTTTAAGAGAAACACTGAAGCTCCTTGCCCTTCATCGTTTGAAAGAGGTTTTTTAGAAAAATCTCATCATTCATCTGTTGACGGCCACCTCAAAACTCTCAAGATCTCTTCACGTCATTTAAATCAAGCGCTTGACGCGTTTCGAGACGACCACAAGATCCTCGAGAGACTGTATTACAAAGGGAAAAATCAGCATCGCTCGTCTCTTTTCTGGAGAAGTGTTTTAGAGACTCGACGTTTTTGTCGGCGCTTGAATGAGATACACATAGACCAAGTTGTGGACTTGTTACGGGCGTCCTTCTTCTGCGATGGAGTCCTAGCATTTGAGTAAGTGCTTTTGTAAAAAGCTTTTACCCCTGTTATTTATCCTTACAAGACAGAGGGCGACGAAAGGTTCTTGGACGCACTTCCCCGGCCGTCCCTTTGTCCATCGAGTCGTTCACAAATTAAATATGTGTTTCATGTTGGTGATAAGAGTGTGGACTTTTTTTTTTTTTCATTTGAGGATGCATTGACTTCGTGTGACAGATGCAAGAAAAGCTTTTAGAAGCTTATAGGTACGTGATAGTATGCAATGTTTTTCGTTCATTCTTCAACGTCTCTAGGTCCTTTACGCTTGCAATGCAATCTGGAGCATTTCTTCAACTTCTCCTAACCCTTGTTGCCGTTGTATCGCGCATAAGAATGGCCTGTAAGACTCTAGAGTCCACTTTACAGTCCATTCTTGGTATTACAGTGCATATCCTCGAATTACCGCTTGTACGTCTCATTGTCTACAACTCACAACAACTCACAACGTATTAATGCATCTATTTGCGTTAAGCCGACTAGCCTGTTTTCGAGCGTAGAAGTTAGGGAAGGCGACAAGCTGGACATTGATATCGCAAACGAGACGTCTTCGAATCCAAAACTGCTTGACTTGGAGACTGATGTGAACACAACAAGATGTAAAGTAAACGGTGTGTTAACATTCAGGGTAACGATTCGCGCCTTTTACATAATACACTTGCAGCAGCGACGCGCACAATTATTAAACGCGGCACTCCCTCCTCTGCGAACTTGGAACGAAAAAATGGAGGTCGTAAAATGAAGGAAAGGCCGAGAAAGGTCAAGGATGAGATTGACAAAATTTTCGGTTTTTGATATCCTAATCATCTTTAATGTCCTGAATGTTAAGACCTTCAGCAAAAGCAATAAGGGTGTCAAATCTGAGGAGCATTCTGTGGCTATTTGACGATTTTTTTGGACGTAATATCAAAGTAAACAAGAGCCAGCAAAACTGAAGGGAACTGAATTCCACAATACAAAAGTAATTCAGACGATATACGCTAATGGTTTTCTAAGAAAGATGTCATATTGAATTACACACTTCAGCCATTAACGTCATCATTAGGTAGTTTCCTCAAAGAGCCAAGAAGGTTGCCGCAACAATGAAAAAGGCGATGAAGGCTTTTGGTGATGCCAAGGAACTCGCACTGTTACCTTGGGCTGTCGGGCTCGTGGCAGCAGCGGCACCACTTGTAGCACTTGAAGTCCCCGCTGAAGGTGCAGGGGCAACAAGGGCATTCTTGAGATCGGCACTGACATCCTGAGGGATCATGAGAGGCGTGGAAGCAGCACTACTGAGATCAATGGTGCCGTCTTCCTTCAGGACCTCGGCATTAGATGCAAGGAAATTACGAGTGTACAGCACATTATCAGCGGCAGCGACACGAGCCCATTCAGGGAGACCAGAGAGATCAATACTGCCTCCCCACTTGGAGGCAGCAAGGTTATTCGTGGTTTGATTGGAGGTGTAAGAAGCATAGGCAGCAACATCGGAATTCTGAGGACAAATTTAGCAAAAACAAAAGTTTGTTCACTGAGAACCCTTACGTTGGCAATCATCGACTGCATCGAGGCAGAGACAGACGTTGCGGCACCAAAGGCATTTGGGGGGTTACTATGATTGTGGATTGCGGCGGTTTGAAAAGAAGAACGATCACACAAGGGAGAGTCATACTTACATGATACCGAACATTCCCTCTTGACAGTGATTGGGGGTGCCACAGTAGAAGTAAACAGGGTTTGTGTCATTAACAGCCTGTGTGACTGTAGGAAAGGGATAAGCTGATTAGAAAGACGAAAATTGCATATGTAACATACAAACGAAACCCTTGTTTTGGGAACCTGAGGTGAATAAAGCATCACTCGTCTTGTTGCAAGGAGAAAGTTGGGATGACTTGGTAACAGTGTGATCGTCGGCACCCCACATGAACTTGATAGTATCCCCGACCGAGGCATTCACAGCGAAGGGAACATATCGGAGGACGCCTTGACTTGGTGCAACAATGACAGTGTGGGTGGTACCGGTGCCAGTGCTTCCCTCACTCTGACTGGTGGCAGTCGGCATGTATTCTGATCCAGAAGTACCGTATTGAGCGATACATTCTGCAAGAAAAGAAAAGAAGAATTATATAAGAAAATGAAATAGTTCTGGTTCTTTCTTACGGGACACGCAGCTATCGTAGCTAGATCCTCCCCAGCTAGAGGCTCCAGACCCATAGAGAGGTGTGGAGTAAGATGAAACAGCCGAGGAAGTTGAGGTCGCAAGGGCGGTGGAACTGCTGGATGAATAGATACCGTACGAAGAATCAGAACTGGAACCATATGCGGCAGCAGCACTATAGCCATTGCTAGACGCATCAGTCGCAGCAGCAGCTGTAGTGGAACTTGATTGGCTGAAGACCCATCTCAGTAACAAACGATTGGATAATCGTTGAGAAAACTCACGAGGCGACTGTCAATCCGTCATTGGCTGGGCGAGGAAGAGCAGAAACCATGCCGGAGAGGAGGGTAATGCCAAGGAAGGGTATAATGAAAACCATTTCTTAGAACACGAAGGTAAAGACCGTAGAAGCGTAGGTGTCGTTGGAATCTGAATTGATTAACCCTCCCAGAAGGATTTGCTGCAAAGACTCTTTCAAAGAGGGTAGTGATCTGAGCAAGCAGATCAGCAAGATGAGAACTGGACTGGACTGGACACTGTGATTCTCACCTCGAATGAAAACTAGTGAGGATCAACTCAACTCAATTGAGAGAGAAAGAACGAAAGGAAAGGGAAGAACGATTTGAAACGGAGACGAAGGATGGACCGTCTGAGCAGCTTTAAAGCTGACATGTCAATCGAAACCCATGGAAACGGTCATCAGCGAGTCAAGATGGACAACTCGGTTTGCCTCTACCTGTCTGTGGCTGTTGTACAATGAATGATGAAGATGTCTTCTGTGTACCAGACTTCCATTTTCAAACATGGCAATTCGTGATTATGGATAATCGGCCTCGCCGGACAAGGTGACATCAACTTCGGTGCGAGGCATTATCAGGTTACAGCATCCCCAAAAGCATTCCGCTCCAATTGGATATATATAAATAGCTATTTAGTCAAGTCAATATCAATAACGATGATATATGTATATACATACACGTCACAGCGAAAAACCAACCGGATAGCGACTTTTGATATGTCATTTAAATACATACATCCATTTATCCGTCGTCTTCGAACGCCTAGTATCCCTCGCGTCACTCTAACCCCAGATGGAAGACCCACGCACGACAGTTGCTAGGTCACAGCTAGACTTGAAATGGCATCAAGCCGACTCAATTTGTTTCATGAGAACGTCGTAGCGGCATGCTTTGCATGAGGAGCCAATCATTGGAAGGAGATCATGTACAAATTGATTATAATGCACTCGGAAGTTTCCGGTAGGTAAGCATCATATCATAGAACCTAGGCGACTTAGTATCTCATCAACCGCGTGCATTGATTGATCACCATCATTGTCGGTCGGTGCATTAGAGCTCTACGTGACGACGTTCGTTCGCTCTCATGAGAAAGCCAAGAGGGAAGATCAGTGAGATCGCAGGTAGTGCAGTTGCATGCAGGCACATCATGTTTTCGCACATGGCCAAGGGCCAGTCATGCAACATTCTGATGCGAAAGTGCAGATTGAAGCGCTTGTCGACTTACTTGAGTTTCGGGTAGAAAATTCAAAATGGCAGAAAGCTCATGTCTAGCAGTGAGTATATGCATGTTGTGTGAAGGTAAAAAACTACAAACATGATACAAGAAGTGTGCAGGAGAAACCGCCGACAATGAATGTAAATAATCTGGCCGGTCGGGAAGCACATAACCACGTGTCCAGTAGAGCTTTGACGGTTTCGCGAGCTTGTACCACTAAGATCCACTCCTGAAGTAGCGGACATTTCAGGATGTAACAGACGGAAAGTCTGTATGTGGTTCGAAGGTCACCTTCCTCCGCAAGTGCTGTGAGATTATGAGTCCAAGCTCGACTGACACTTACAGTCAGATTACAGAGCACCTTGTCATAGTCCCAAACGGCTTTTCTGTACCATTGGTGTCTGCAAGGTCTGTTTTATAGGCGACCAGTGTTTTACAAGACTGTAAAAGTTGGTACGTAAGTTTCCCTGCGACGGGTCTTGTTCTGTTCCAAGTTTTCGAAACGAACACAAGGTCGAAGTCGAAAGCTTATGCTTATTCTTGCTCTAAAACCCTCAAGCGAAAAGACAAAGTCATAACTAAGAATCATCATAGTGGCAAAAGAAGCAGAATCATCAACGTTGTCGGTTGAATGAGCCATCAAACGTGATCGTCTTCTTTCCAAAATTCACAAGACTTGGGAAAGGACAAGGCGAAAGGACTCGCAGAGCAGGAATCTTTTTAATAGTACTCTCCTTGAATGATTGTCGGTCCGGGCAGGGAAGGCCTTGGGACTTGAGGCTAAGGAGCGCTAGAGAGCCTATTGAAGCGATGGAAGCCAAGATACAAACATGTACGTACAGGACCAGTTGAGTTGAATGAAGGAGCGGAAATATTTCAGGGTTTCGCTATTCGGAGATATTCTGACAAATGACATTCCAATACCTGAAAATAATAATGATTGTGTCCGAACTCTTCTTATGGTCATGTTGACTGCCACTCGCCACCGGCTATCGACCTTCAAATCACGTCTATACCGTCCTTACTTCCGTACGCTCACAACA
The DNA here is from genome assembly GCA_003313675.1 of Termitomyces heimii. Lineage (NCBI taxonomy): Eukaryota > Fungi > Basidiomycota > Agaricomycetes > Agaricales > Lyophyllaceae > Termitomyces > Termitomyces heimii. Next base: position 9,175 of record QLON01002081.1, on the reverse strand, counting down.
GGTATTGAAAAGGACAAGTTCAAGGTCCTAGTCATCGGCGGAGGTACTTTCATCTTTTTTGATGGTTTGACCTACACTGAGATCTGTCACAGGAAGCGGTGGTTTGTCTGTTGCGCAACAAATCTATGATCGTTTCGCAGTCGCTGGAACTCCATTAGACGCGGGCGACGTTGCAATTGCTGACGGAGCAGACTATCATTATTACCAGGTAAGTCTGAGAATTTTTACTAGCACAAAATCTCATGGAACGACTTCCACACAAAGCCTGGATGGTAACGACCAATGAATTTTCTCTCCGTGTTTCTAAAACCTTTTTCAGGACACTTGTCGGGTCAGGGCTGCGACCGAAAAGCGACTTTCGCACTTTACTTGCACCACTAGTTCCAAAGCACATCGCATACATTCCAGAGCACGTGAAGTCATTTTCCCCGAAAACTTCCTCTGTGACTACGATTACGGGCAGAGAATTATCTTATGATGCTCTCGTCGTTGCTACTGGCCTACAGATCAATTGGGAAGGGATTCAAGGTCTTTCCAATGCCCTCATTGATCCTAATTCGGGTGTCTCGTCTATATATTCATACGATACTTGTGACAAAGTCTGGGATGACATTGAAGCTCTTCGCTATGGCCAAGCAATTTTTACACAGCCTGCTGGAATTATTAAATGCGCAGGAGGTGAATACATGTCTTAATCTATGCTCATTATCTCGACGAGTTCCATTTAGCTCCCCAGAAAATCATGTGGATGGCTTGGGACCGCTACCGTCGAACGGGACGGGATAAAAACATCCGAGTCGATTTCTTGACGGGCATGCCATCCATGTTCAGTGTCAAGAAGTACTCCGATGCACTTGAAGCTCTCCGGATTGAACGAGGTGTTGAGGCCCACTTCCAGCACCACCTTGTGGCGGTTGACTCTGTCAATCATCGGGCAACATTTAAAGAAGCCGACGGGACCTTGGTTGACGTTGATTACACTTTGCTACACGTTACACCTCCAATGGGTCCTCTCGACTTGTTCAAGGGGTCTCCCATCGCCGATAATGCTGGTTGGGTGGACGTTGACAAGTCGACTTTGAGACACAACAATCCTGAATACGGCAATATTTTTGCATTAGGTGATTGTTCATCGCTCCCTACATCTAAGACAGCGGCAGCCATCACTGCCCAAGCGCCTGTCCTTACTGAAAACCTTTACTCCGTCATGGAGACGGGTAAAGTGAGTAATGCGGTTTACGATGGTTATACTAGCTGCCCAGTGCGTCTTCTTAGATTGCTATCAAAAAATTAATCACTGACCGCTCCAGTTACTGACTGGTTACGGCGAGCTGATGTTAGCTGAATTCAAATACGGTTTAGAGCCGAAGGAAACCTTTTCTAGTTTCCTCGATCAAGCCAAGAGCCACAGGTCAGTACAATGCGATGGTCAAAGTTACTATTACTCATGGTCCCATTCTGAAAGGTTATTCTATCACTTGAAAAAGGTAAGATTTTGCTCCGTACCTCTTCAACAACTCACTCGGTTTGTATCTAGGATCTGCTCCCCGCGGCTTACTGGAACCTGATGGTAAGGGATGTCAAGATTGGTACTACCGACTATATCTCTAATCTACGCCATGGTTGTTCACAGATCAAAGGAAAATGGTTTGGTACATCGGGGATCAGCCGTCCCAAATACTGACTTCGGAAGTTTGGAGACTCTACTGGATATATTCAATGATAGACTACGGGCCTCACTTTTCTCAATTTAGAAGCTCATAATTTGGGTCAACATTGGTTTGAGTGATGCATAGGGTGCTATTCATAGTTTCTCTCAAAGGAATTCTATCAACAATTTTCTTGAGCCACGTTCTGCCTGGTTTTGAGCAACTGCCTCCGCTGAGTATTCAAACCATTGGATAAAGATAAACATAATTGCATATAGACTACGGCGTCTGCAATGTCATCTATAACAGGAGGTCTTTTGAATATTTTTCAGGCTGTCCAGTGTAGAGACTTTATAGAGGGGAGCAGAAGCCGTTGGCCTACCGAAACTTGGATTTTATTGACTTGATGTCCACTCGAAATAACAAAAATAGAAATTAAAAGTTATGTCAGTCTTGTGTGTACATTGTTTTGCATTGCGAAAGATGATATAAATGTAGAAATGAGTAAGTTTCAGAGTCCAGAATTAATCAACCTCTTCGACGCTAGGACCATCCTCATTGCCACCGGGGAACCCACCGGGAGCACCACCTGGGAATCCACCACCAGGGAATCCTTCTGGAGCACCGCCAGGAGCACCTCCTGCAGCACCGTAAAGTTTTTGCATAATAGGACTAAAAGAGGGATTAAATTTGGCATTAGACGAAGGGAAAAGAAAGGACTTACTTGGCGACAGCCTCTAACTCCTTCTGCTTGCTTTCATACTCTTCTTTGGAAGCCTCCTGGGAAGCATCGAGCCATGAAATAGTCTCATTGACAGCACCCTCCAACTTGGCTTTGTCGCCAGCAGCAAATTTGTCGGCGAGCTTTTCGTCACTGATGGAGTTGCGAAGATTGTATGCATAAGACTCCAGACCGTTCTTGGCGGCGATGCGAGCGGCAGCAGCCTCATCCTCAGCTATGGAAGATAGATCAATTGATAAGTAAAAATAAAGAAAATGTTGGCAAAGGACGCACCCTTGTATTGCTCGGCTTGCTGAACCATGCGCTCGATCTCCTCCTTTGACAAGCGACCTTTGTCATTGGTGATAGTAATGCGATTTGACTTTCCAGTGGTCTTGTCGGAAGCAGAGACATTGAGAATACCGTTAGCGTCGATATCAAATGTCACTTCGACTTGAGGAACACCACGAGGAGCAGGGGGGATTCCGGAGAGTTCGAATTTGCCAAGCAGATTGTTATCCTTGGTTCGAGTACGTTCACCCTCATAAACCTGAATCAAAACGCCAGGTTGATTGTCCGAATATGTTGAAAATATCTCAGACTTCTTCGTCGGTACTGTGGTATTACGCTTAATCAAAGCGGTCATAACTCCACCAGCGGTCTCGATACTAATACATCATGTCAGCATATAGAAATTCAGACAATAAATGAAACTCACCCAAGGGACAGAGGAGCCACATCAAGAAGCAAAAGGTCCTGAGTTTTTTCGGACGTGTCACCAGAAAGGATAGCAGCCTGAACAGCAGCACCGTAAGCAACAGCCTCATCAGGGTTAATACTCTTGTTAGGCTCTTTGCCATTGAAGAAGTCAGATACGAGTTTGACGATACGAGGAATACGTGTGGAACCACCGACAAGGACAATCTCATGAACATTGGACTTGTCGATCTTGGAGTCACGCAGAACCTTTTCAACTGGTTCAAGCGTGCCACGGAAAAGATCCTGACACAATTCCTCGAAACGAGCGCGGGTAAGGGAAGTATAGAAATCAATGCCCTCATAAAGAGAGTCAATTTCGATGGAAGTTTGAGCGGCAGAAGAGAGGGTACGCTTGGCACGTTCGCAAGCAGTGCGCAAACGCCGGACAGCACGAGGGTTCGAGGAGAGATCTACCACTCCTGTCAGGATTGCCACGGCACAGAAATAGACAACATACCTTTTTTATTTTTACGCTTAAACTCCTGTACAAAATGGTTGACGAGACGATTGTCGAAATCTTCGCCACCCAAGTGGGTATCACCTGCAGTGGCCTTGACCTCGAAAATACCCTCCTCAATGGTCAAAAGTGAAACGTCAAATGTTCCTCCACCAAGGTCGAAGATCAAAACGTTCCGCTCTCCAGTGACCTTCTTATCGAGACCGTAGGCGATGGCAGCGGCCGTAGGCTCGTTGATGATACGGAGAACGTTCATACCAGAGATAGTACCAGCATCCTTAGTAGCCTGACGCTGTGAGTCGTTGAAATAGGCGGGAACAGTCACAACAGCATTCGTCACGGTGGTGCCAAGGTACGACTCGGCGGTCTCCTTCATTTTTAGGAGCACCATGGACGATATTTCTTCCGGTGACTATATGAAGAGATCAGATAAGAATATCAAGAACAGAGGAACAAATCACTTACAAAATCTTTTTGCTCGCCACGATATTCTACCCGAACGTAAGGTTTGCCCTCCTTACTGAAGACTTTGAAAGGGAAGTGTTTCATATCAGATTGGACTTCGGGATCATCGAACTTGCGACCAATAAGACGCTTAGCATCGAAGACCCTACGGCGTATTGTATCAGCAAAGATCAGAAATGTAGACAACCTATAACACGTACGTATTGTGGGGGTTCATCGCAACCTGATTTTTGGCGGCATCACCGATGAGACGCTCGCTATCTGAGAAAGAGACATAAGATGGGGTGGTACGATTGCCCTGGTCATTGGCAATGATCTCAACGCGATCATTCTGCCAGACACCGACACAGCTACACAGAGATCAATCAGTAAGGTTCAACAGTAAGAAAGAGAACGCACGAGTAGGTAGTGCCAAGATCGATACCGATGGCTTTAGAAGAAGACATGATGATGGAGTTAATGGGAAGAACTGAGGAGGCGGAGAACGGGCGTCACACATCTTTTTATATTACCTTTTTTTCGAATTGACCAGAATTTCGAAGAACCCTGACGAATTCTCTGGAAGTTTCATGTATCACGTGACACTCGACGTCATTCCTTTTGAACTCGCGATCATTCCTAATTCCACTACAGAATAAACTAAATACTTTGGCAGCAACATAACCATGTCCAGTAATCGTCACAGAATATTCTTTATACTTCTCGATTGTTATGCAACACAGGCCCATCGTCCAAGCTTCTATGAGCCTGGAGGTCTCGCAAGACAGAAGGATCCACTGGTAATATTTATTGGTCAGTCGGAGACAAAGGAAGAAGCCGTGAAACACTACCAGGCAAGACACTCTTCCGACGTGAATGTAGACTACCAGTGCCCGTCGGCGATAATTCACCCCCGATTTCGGGAAGAGGCCGCTGGTTCATTTGAGTGCTGCATGCGAGAAATCAGTGAGAAGACGTACATCAAGTCCAGGGTCTGCCATTGGCACTCTCTCAATGCCGTGTTCATCAAGATCTCCCGGAACACCATCAATAGAGGCTGCATTCAGCTCAATCGACAAATTCAGGATGTCTGCGTCGTCTATATTCAACGGCGGCGATGGAGGCAAACGTGGAATTTCCGTGTATCCCTCAGGCAGCTTGCCATTCGGAGCATTCTTGCGTGCCATATCCTGTAACCGTTGCCAAGCCTCGCATCGGTCTACAGCGTGTTGCTGCTCCCTATCCAATAGTTAGCAATGTTGATGGAACAGATTTGATTGACGCACTCAATTTTGCGTTGCTTGTATTGTTGCATTGTTTCATCGAAAAGATCAGGATTGATCTCCATGAACAGCTTCAACGCATTGTATACCATACCATGTATAGTCCTTATTCCATGTCAGAACGCACAATGGCTCATCAAAAAGACTCAAAACTCACCTATTCCAATGTAATTTTGAATTATTGTACAACGCCGGAAAGACGATGGGAAGTATGACCGCTAGGTTGTCACTCATGAGATTTACCACATACTCATTGTTCCAGTAGAGCAGCGCCCGCTCCGCGACTTGGAAATGCTGGCTGTTAATGCAACGGCCAAGCCGACGAAAGAGAGGGACCTGTATTTTCTGGAACTCCACAGGATCCGTCACGTCCAAGATTTCTTCCACTTCGTTCAAGTACATGACCTCCTTCGGCGAATTCACCTTGGGCCAATACTTGAGAAGTCCCATCATGACTTGCTCTGCTAACGATGGGTCTTTTTCGAGGAATTGCACCACACAATAGGCAAGTTGTGGGTGATACAAAGAAAGGCTCTTCACTTTGTGCAAGGGAATGAGAACGCGTGTTAAGAACGTTTTGTGCTCTTCTTTGAGAGGCAGAGCAAATCCGTTGATAATAGAACCAAGGATCTCAAGAAGTTCCGCAATTCCATTGTGACGCTCTGTTTCATAGACAAATCTGAAGAAAACATTGTTGATCGAACGGCGAATGAATGCACGAAGATTTAAGAATTTTCCGTAAATGCGATGAAGTGTGGTTTTCAGAAAGTCGCGTTCCCGGGGATCCTCAGAATCAAACAGCTCTAGAAGGTTGAGAACAAACGGTTGATCAATGTATCGTTTCGCGAGGTTAGTGTTGAAGTCTGGACTCTCGACGAAACGAAGGAAAAATTCGTAAACGATTTGAAGGTGAGGCCATGCTAATTCCAAGACTGGCTCGTCTTCCTCAGGATCGAATGCATCACCAATTGGGTTAACGGGAGGGGGTATTGAACGGAAAAGATTGATGGCAAACTATGTTGGTTAAGATTTATGGTTGAGGACCATACGGCATGAGCCTTACCATGTTGACCACCTCTGGGTATATGTTCTCCGTGATGACACCACGTTGGGTCGTGATATATTCCAGCATTTCGTGCAATGTCTGTGCTTTTATTTGCTTCCCTTTAAGCTCGGCACTTGCGTCATTAAAGTCAAAGAGAACGCGACATTGATGAAGTTTCTTCAAGAACAACTGAGGACGTTCATTCGGAGCAGTTTCTGAGTGTTAGAACAAGTAATCAGTAGCTGATCTAAGCCAAATGTTAGCGATACGCACCCATGAATGGAGGAAGGCGTTCAATTTCAACTTTCTCAGTGACAACAAATCGACTACTGCGCTGTTTGCGGGGCGGCTTGCCTACCATGGGTATGGTGTCTTTTGGACCAGGCCGAAGACGATTCAAGGTTGTTGCGCGTGGTGGGGCAACCGCATCATTGAATCTTTCTGTATTGTTCCCATTGATACGGTTAGAGGTTTCGGGTCCATCTGGACTAACAACCACGATAGGAGGGGCGGGTGACCCAGTGTCGACAGAGGACCTTCGATCAGGGGTAATAAGACTGGTATTGATGGGTGATGAAGATTTGTAAGATGAAGCGGGAATCTGGGAAGGAGTCTGGGCGGGGAGTATATGGCCGCTGAGATTGAGATGATTGCCTGAACTTGAACCGCCAGGAGTAGGAAGAGGTTTCGCAGAATTGGGAGGCGGAACAGGTGGTACCACGTTAGAGCTTCCGGTGCTGGGTTTGGACTCCTTTTTAGACGAATTGGAATCTTGTGAGGTCTTCCTAAGCTATATGGGAGATAAAGATGGTCAGGAGTGATAATTTGCGCGCCGACGGGCAAAACTGACCAGAGTTTTCTTGAGATTTTTCATGATCAGTTGCGACAGCAAGGTACGAGAGTCAATGAAGGTGTCGTTAACGATGCTGCCGCTGTCGGTGACCACTGGCGTCCGTCGCTGTCAGAATCGATGAACAACGGATGTGTGACAGTAACGGATGCGTGACAAGACCATAAACAGCACAACCATACACATCACTATGGCACATAGAACATCACAGATACAACGATGCTGAGCTCTACACAGCCAAAATCTGACCTGCCGCTTACTGCGCATGGCTATAACTTATATCTGACTCTGCGCGATAGGAAACTAATGTTGTTGGTTACGGATAAGATATCACGTGGTCACGAGACCCTGTTACAATGATCGTGGCGACTGAGCTTTCTCTTCCTCCCCTCTTGTAGTATGGCTGGTAGGTCCTGGGCAGTCTTTGGCCACCTCATTTACTGAATTTCATTCAGCAATATATGCTGTGTATACTTCACCTACCCACCCCCCGGTTCCCAACCATCTCCCTACTTTAATCGTGACCCCTCATGGTGAGTTTGATCCCCACAATCTCCTATAAAACCTGCCCATGCGAAGTTGAATACAGGTCAACCGTCTAATATTCTTTACTCATATCTTCACACAAATTTTGTACGTCTCCAAGCATCCATTTATTACGACTCATCTCACTCATCGCCGCTATCAGAATACAGAGAATTACCTCCTGACACCCTCGCCTCAGGGCGATCTATGTGTTGCCAAGCTTTTTCCTCCTCGTAAAGAAGGAGGATCGACTTCTGCCTCGGATCCAGGGCATTCCTCTCCAGCATCGTCGCGAGTCGTTCGGTGCGAGGCTTCGCGTAACCTGAAATGGTCAATTGCCAATACCGGTGTTATCTCTCCGATATACAAGCTTTCTCTCCCGTCTCCAGATTCCCCGGATCTACCGCTGTTCCAGATCTCCAAACCCAACCCAAATGCGGCTTTCTGGAGTATGTTTTACTTCGCCTATGCTGGACATAATATACCCCCGAGGCGTATTGAATTTGGAAAAATTCAGAAGAATCCACCTGGTCCGAATGGAGGAGGAACCCGAATCAGTATCACTGGGAAGACTCTTGAGGAAAAAGCTGTCTGGCAAACCTTAGGAGAAGGAAACGAAGACTGTGTCGAATGGGTCGTGCTATGTGCAGCGCTCAATCTGCTTGAGTCAGTTCATCGCATGTCTTGTAACTTCGGAAAGTCTAACGAACGAAATAGTGATGAGATCATGAAAGCCGCCGAAAAGAATCCTCCTCCTGCGTTAAACGGTGGGCCAGCTAGTCGTCCCGCGCCTGTCTCACTCCGTGACCCTGGCCCGGTGTCTTCCAATCCAGGGGGTGCTGCCCCTCGCCCAATACATGGTTCAACTCCTCCTCAGCAACTGACTTCACAACAACGACCACCTCAACATGCGCAGATAACGACGGGTGCCCGGCCTCCTCCACCTGGATATGGCCAATCCCAACCCCATCGCGGCTATCCTCCTGGTCAGGGACCGCCACCTCAGGGATATGGACCTGTGAATGGTCAGCGTCAGCTGCCACCACCACAGACAAGGCCTAGCGGCGGACCTGGTCAAGGTCCTTCCTCGGGAAATCAAGGACGGTTACCACACCAAATGCAGATGCCACCCCCTCTACAACCTTACCCTCAGCAACAACAACAAATTGGTCAACCCCCAAACCAACAAACCCGAAGGTTCTGATGGCGATCTGTTATGTCGATATTTCGCCTTCCTGCAAGCTTCATCAATCTTGTTTTTCCAGACATTGAACATATTATCTTATTTATTCCTGGCCTATCTGTCCCTGGTCAAGCGTTTCGATCTTGACATTATTAAACTCTATATACTTGACCTCATGTTGGTTGTACGTATTGCGATAAAAAAAGACTCTTATTTATGATTCGTGCAATGTTTGCGTCCGCCATTCCAAGTACGATAT